>BGPR01030599.1:0-18564 GCA_013235015.1 Araneus ventricosus
CACAGAAACAGATTCAAAAGATCGTGCTCTACGAAAACATAAATTGTACGAAAGCAGGTATATACATATTCAATACATTCATATATAAAATAATATACAACAATGAAACAAATTAAAAATGTAATGCAAAAAAATACACTTGACAATCAATCACAGAAAACTTCCTCATAAACACAGTTAAATATTTCACATTTTGGAGCTACCACAGAAACAGATTCAAAAGATTGTGCTCATGATAAGCCAACATAGAGTTGTCCATGACTAAAAACAGGCTCATTGAGCACCAAACATATCTTTTCAAAAGTTTGGCCTTGCGACTTATTAATTGTCATGGAAAAGGCTAAACGAATGGGAAATTGCATACGTTTAAATTTGAAAGGCATGTTAGTCTGAGATGGAATCAAAGGGATTTGGGGAATGAGAAACGTCTCTGTACCATCAATGGATTTTGCCTGAATAATGTTTTGCTGCAATTTTGTGATAATTAGGCGTGTACCATTGCATAATCCTTTAGAGGGAGCTAAATTTCTCAACAGCATTATAATGCTACCTATTTTCAACTTTTAACTCATATGGAGGCAAACCAGTTGGTGTCAAAGAATTTAAAAATTCTTCAGGAAATGTCAATTGATCTTGAGGATCTTCACTCATGATCATATCAACTGCTTTATAAACAGTTTCATTTCCCGGCATAAATCCCAACACTTTATTGTTGATTTCCATGGATCGCTCATTATTAACAGTAAGGAGAGCTTGATCTTTAAGCTCCTGTGGGGTCACACTGGAAAAATCTATGTCACTGTACAATTGATGTATAGGGTCTTGTATTGAAGGGTAGCATTGCAAAGGCAACTGAATCGTCGAGCCACTTTTTTTCTCTCCAATGTCCAACAACCAAGCACCAAAATCCCTTTCAGATTCAAGGGCACGCATATTTTTTGTCAGATATAACTTATGAAATTTCAACCAAAGAGCGTGTTGTTTTCAAGGAGCTGGCAACAGTTAATGTTCTTGAACCTCTTAAAATCACTGGAAGAACTTGGCGAAAATCTCTACCCAGTAGAATGACTTTGCCCTCAAACGGTTCTTTACATTTTGTGAGATCTTGTAAAAGTCTATCAACAGCTAAGAAAGCATGAACATGTGTCATGGGTGCTTCATCCCACACAATTAATTTTGTTTTCAGTTACATGTCAGCTTATTTTGTATTAGGCTTCAAATTGCAAGTAGATGTTGCATTTAAATCAATTGGAATTTTAAAAACAGAATGGGCTGTTCTCCCCCTTATTAATAGAGTTGCAGCAATACCTGTAGATGCAACAGGAATAACATCATCACCTCTACCATGTATTGTGTGAAGCAAAGTTGAATAAACAAAAGTTTTTCCTGTCCCAGCAGGACCATCTAAAAAAATAACACTTGGGTGTATCTGCAGCGTTGTTGTACACTGCACTTAATAAGATTTCCACAACATTCCGCTGTTCACTATTTAACTGCATAGTATAACTATTAGCTTTAGCCTGCTCTTCCACAACATCAAAGTTCGCTCTCTCCAAAACACTTGCAGGCAAATCTACAGTTGGTAGATGCAGTTTTTGGAGACTTAAATTGTAGGATGTAAGCAGTTCCTCAATATCTACAAGTGCATAGTAAGGTCCAGTCTGCTCAGAATAATGATGCACAAAGTGAAACTTGATGCTGCACCCATAAATCTGGAACATCCTCCACTTCTCCAAAGCCACAAATCATTGCGAACAGCATGCGCAACTGTCTCGGAGATTGAAATTGTGCAGCGTCATTCAAAGCATCATGCCACTGCTGGTCACCTCGAAGAAGTCCATACTCCTGACATGCTTGTTAAAATGTAATGCATCTTAATCCATTTACAGTCAAAATATCATCAAAACTAATGGCCCCAGACTTGCGCAGTAGTAGCATCCGCAAATAGTACCTCTCAGTATCCAGTATACTAACTACTGGCAGTCTCCCAATAACATTTTGTCCACCACGTTGTCGCTTCTTCTAATTTGTGGTACTCTTATCAAACATATAATATTGTGGAATATCTGAGTAAGAAATGTTGTGAGCTCAAGGATAATTTTTGCTTAGTTCAAACCATGATGTTAGTGTTGTTTTTCTTAAAGCAGCTCGTTCAGTTGCTTGGGCTTCTTGACCGTCTTGGTACACAATCGGCTGTTGCTGTGGTAAATGCACAGCTAAGCGCACTACAGTGTGGGATTTATGCGACAAATTAAATTCATTTAAACGCCACATGGCTTCAGGTGTACTAACATACCTACCTTCAACAAATTTAAAATTTCATCATGATCCAGAGCACCTTCTTTTTGTATTTTGACCGAGGCTGCATCATGTCCTTTGTATACATATTTATATAAGTATTTGACACTTTTAACTGAGGCACAAACTTCAACATTAATATGTGCATTAAATTTTTTAAGCAACCAAAGATTATATGGGACAACCCATCTTTTATCGATGGAATATTTCCCTACTTGGACAGGTTCAGTGGCTTTTCTGCGATAAATAGGGTATCCATTAACATTTTCCTCTGTATCATCCTTGAATTGTTTCGGAAAACTTTTGCAGCACTGTCCATCTCTCATGCATGGAGAATTTATATTTATAGTTCCACATGGGCCATGTACCATGCATTTTGTCACAATTTGGAAGAGTCTAAGATCAGTGCAAGGATCTGGAAGTTCTGCACTCACAAACTTGTCAATGTCATCTTTAGTGCGAATTTTGCTTTCTGAATCTAAAGTTAGAAGAATGTGGGCATGAGGCAAACCTTGCTTTTGGAACTCAATAACATAAATATAGGTCAAAACAGTACAAATATTCCATGCTTGCAAATATCTTCTAAAAGTTCTTTTAATTTCATATTAAATACACGTATAATAATATCAGGTCGGTCTTCAGGACGTTGTACTCCCTCCATGCAATTTAAAACTTCAAACCAAGATGGGTTGCAAGTAAAGGTCAGAAAGAGATCTGGTTTACCAAACTTGCGTACCATAGCCATTGCATCTTGATAATTCTGTTGCATATTATGTGGACTCCCGTTCAGTTCGCTTTTGTTCATTTCGGATAATATATCCGACAGCACGACTTAAATTTATTATTTTTACAAATTTCCAACTACTAAAAATAGTTTTCAATAAACGTGATCACACGAAGCGGCTTCGGACTTTCCGCGGATGTAAACAAATCAAACTTGCGAGCTGTTGCCAAACGGCGATTAAGAAATTCGACCTTTTTTTGTCGCCACGTAAGAGAATTATATATATAGATATTAATAAGAACGGTAGAGGAAAAATCTCATTGTAATTTTGACAGTGTATTTATCTGCATATCTTTTGCTTTAAAGGGTTGATTAAATTTTTGAAGTACACCAAATCAAGAATTATAAATGTGTAGATACAAGCAACTAAAAAGCTTCTCTCACAAAATCAAAGTTTATTTATATTATGGGAATTTCCGATTTCTAATATTTTTTGTCATTATGGCTATTTGCTTATTTTCTTTTAATTTTGATTCATTTTCAGTGTGAAGAGGTGGAAAAGATATTGGAAGCTATCAGGGTAATTACACGGTTTATAGTATAATCATATCTTATTCAACAGAATTATTTTACAATTTTCGTGTTTATTCAGCCGTAATTTCCAATAGGTTGTTTTAAGTCTACTCATTGAATTTAATTTAAATTTTAAAAAATATTATTTTACTTATTACAAGTTTTACTTATGACTATTGAAAGCTTGAATTATTGAATAAATTCATTGAAGAGATTTAAATTATCCGTTTGATTTTTCAATTTTCTGGAAATCGATTTTTATATTCAGTTAAACTACTAGTGCAAAGATATTAATAAATGAAACTTAATAAATCTGAGGAGGTTTTAAAATATATATATTCTTTAGAAAAGTTCAGAATTATTTTGTTATATTTTCTGAAAATAGACAAATACATATAAGTTAGAAGATATCTGTAATATCGTGCATTAAAACAAAATATATTATTAGTTATTTTAATTTAAAAATTCTGATTCTCTAAATGATAAAAATGATTCTTTGGTAAAAAAAAATGCAAAAGAGTTAAAGTTCTAAATTGCTCCTTTTTTCATAACATTTTCTTCTGTAATCATTTCAGTTCTTAAAACACTCAATCGTAATTTCAAATCCTCAAACAATATTCTTTGGCAACATGAATTATAACATGTGAAGTATAATATATGAAGTATCATGCATTGAAATAGAATCCATTGTTTTCCGTTTTTTCAATAAAAATATTTCTGATTCTAGAAATCGATCTTTAAAACTTTTTTTAAAAAAATCACAATTTTTTATATTAAATTTTCTGGTGTAATCACATTAGTCCTAAAACCACTCAATCCTAAACTTGGATCCTTAAAAGCAATATTCTTTCGCAAAATAGATTATAATTTGTAGCTTTTCAATTAGATAAAAAATGCTATCTTAACAATTTTAAACCTTGGACAAATGTTCATAGACTGTTCACTACAGTTGTCAGGAAATGAATATCAAACAATGATAATGTTAAATGGAGCAATTTTAAATTTATTCATATAGTGCCCTTGTAGTATAGCTTTATTACATTACACACTGAAATGTCTTTTATACTGAATGAAAAAAGAATAATATTTATTATATTCTTTTTAGAACTGTATAGAGGCTGGAAAGGACGAAAGGAAATGAAATGAAGAAACATCACATCCTCTAAAAATTGATGAAATTAATTATTTTTAGAGTGTATTTTATTATCTGATTTAAGCATGTTATAAAAAAGTCAATAAAAATTAAGAAATTCATTATGATCACTTATTTGTAAAGAATTAATTATGTTTTAAAGTTAATTTGAATAGAAGATGAATTTTGTTACAACAATTATTTTTTGTAATGTATACATTTGCATATAGGCCCTTTGAGTAATTGGACTTTTTTTGCTAAATTTTCAATGAATCTAGATCAGATGTACTAAGAAAACATTGCGTCAGGGACAAATACCATAATTCTGCTTCCTATTTTAAGTTCTCGGAAGAATTTAAAGGTGATTTAATTTTCTTTTTCTGACCATATTTTTAAAAAAATATGCTGGAAATCCAAAAATATTTTAAGTATAACTCGATCAGGCAAGATTGTTGATACTTAGAAAAATGAAAAATAATTTGATTTAAAACTAATTTAAAGTAGATAACAGAACTGACCTTATTGAAGATTTTAAACGAATACCTGTTCAAACAAAAACGTATATTTACTCTTAAAATATATTTCGTAAACTATCTTAAAAATTAATTTCAAAAGTAATCGAGAAGACATCATCAGAAATCTTTTATTAATATTTTTACATAATTGTTGGAAGATATGTAAATCAATCTACAGTAAAGAATAATTTTTTAAGAGTACATCTAAACAATGTATAAATTTTAAACTGCTCTTGGATTAAAATTTCTTGGGTTATTCATCCAAAACCTAAAATAAATAATTTTTCGTTAGGGAATTCATAATATGTAATAAATTTATCACTAAATGGAAAGTGTGATTTCTGTTTTTTAAACCATAATACACTGGTGTAAAAAATTAAGGAAAATTTCGTAAAATGCGAAATTCGTTAATACGAAAACTATGCTTCTAAATCAGTTCTGGCGAATCGTGTGAAATTTAATCAAGTATCATACACATTTTTCAGTGAAGATTCGGTCACGAGGGCAATTAGGGGGGCCACCAGAAAGGGATGAAGGCGAAAATGGAGTTTGACCCATCCTGTTTCACAGAAAGCTGATAACGAGATGTAACATTTATCGAAGGTTATGGTTTAATGTGCATAATATTTACATAAATTTTCTTAAGCATAGCACAAATATTCGGGAAGATATAAATGTTTCTTTAAAAAATCCCAAATTTTTCCGCATGTGTTTTGATTATAACATGCGGAGTTTTCATTCAAATTATTCGAAATTTGCAGAACACTTGACAATGTGTTACAGAAGTATTGTATTAAACTTTGAAGTAAATACGTTGAATATTACAGGAAATATGAGTGTTTGTACTAAATACTTTTTTATTGCGCATGTGCGAGACGCGCGGAATTTTTCTTTCATAACTTCAAAGCCAGATATATAGAGCAACTGAAAAAAAAATTCCAGTTGAATCCCACTAAAATTCAGAAATCTGTCGGCATTTCAGTGAGGTGAATTTAAATTTCTCTTTGAGAGAAGCTAAGTGATGAGGGTTCTTGTACAAACTAATATTTTTTAAATTTGAATCTTCGAACAGTAACATTGATTTTAGGAAAATTGAATATCATGAATACCACCATCATGTACATTTATATATTAAGTACATTATTTAAATTGCATTTCTTTGAATACCATTCGAATATTCAAGTTTAGAAAATATCAGTTTGTGCAAGAACCGTCATCATTTAGCTTCTCTTCAAGATAAATTGAAATTCACCTCACTGAAATGCCGATATCCGCCTGAATTTTAATGGGATTCAACTGTATTTTTTTAAAGTTGCTCTATATATCTGGATTTGAATTTATGAAAGAAAAATTCTGTTGCGTATCGCACATGCGCAGTAAAAAAGTATTTAGTACAAACACTCATATTTCCTCTGATATTCAACGTATTTACTTAAGATTTTAATATAATACTTCTGAAACATATTGTCGAGTGTTCTGTAAATTTCGTATAATTTGAATGAAAACTCTGCATGTTATAAGCAAAACACATGCGGAAAAATGTGGGATTTTTAAAGAAAACCTTTATATATTTTCCCGAATATTTGTGCTGTGTTTATGAAAATACATTTAAATATTATGTACATCAAAAATAACAATTGATAAAAGTTGTATCTCGTTATCAGCTTTCTGTGAAACAGGATGGGTGAAACTCCATTTTCACCTTTCATCCCTTTTCTGGTGGCTCCCCCTAATTGCCCTCCTGACCGAATCTTCACTAAAAAATGTGTATGATACTCGATTGAATGTCACACAATTCTCCAGAACTGATTTCGAAGCATAGTTCGTACGCGTCCTTAAAAGTCCTTACTTTTACATTTAGTCCTTGAAAGTCCTTACAAATCCTTATTTTTATGCCCCATTTTTAAAAAGTCCTTGAAAGTCACTACTTTTTACTCTGCCATTATTAAAAAATTTAAAATTTCACCGATTATCGTTTTTCTAATTCCTCTTTCTCGGCGGCTTTAATCTTGGTTGACGTGGCTCTCGTGGAATGCGGTGGTGGTGGGGGGACGACACTGCTCGCAGTCTACGAATCCATATCCATCGCATACACTTTGGGAAATAAGGGAGGAGTTACAGAGGGCCTTTATTGGTCCATGGTTCCATAGGAATGATTGTCAAAAGTGCTGTTACCATTTATAGAACAGTATCAAAGTGATAAACCTTTACTTCCATTTTTTGCCAGTGATGCTTTTAAAACTTGTTAATGATTGCATTCAACATTTCAAAATTTTGAAACCAGAGAATGAAAGAATTGAGAAACCTGAGACTTTATGCAAATTCAACTTCAGTGACCCAAACTTGTATAATAAAAGTTAAGTGTATTTAGGATTTCCTGCAGAGCAACTAATAAAAGAAAAGATAAAAAATAAGGAATTAGCAGACAAGGATGTTTTCACACTCAGACAGGATAGTCGGAAAAACATCATAACAATGATAAAACATTTCATGCAGAAATGTCCTGTGAATTACGCACTAGTAAGACCTGCGATTTGCATTGATCCACGAGTAATGGCTGGATATTCCGGAAAAGCACAGGAAAAAATGAAAAGGCTATTGATTGTATTGTCGCAAAATAAACGTATTTTGGGAAAAGATTGCGACAAAATTTTGTTACTCTATGCAGATTTTCTGTTAAATATTGTAAAGCCAAATTCATTTGAATTTACTTCTTTCAATCCAAAGAGTGATCCCCTTGATAATTTTTTACAAACTTATTTTAGCAATAATCATTATGAAAAAGTTTGGAAGATTATCAAAATGGTATTAATGTCACATGGACAATGAGGTTTTTCGGTGAACAAGGCAATGGAAATAGAAAATTTAAAAGATGCTTCATATATTTTCCAGCGTGTAAATCATGAATTTATTAAGCTGTCTGGGGCTATTTATGACTTAAAAATTACTAAAGAAATGAGGACAGCTGCCACCTCAGGGCAAAATACATGCAGTATTTAGAAAGTGAAAGGTCCAAAGAAAAGACTGAAACAAAACAACTGAAACGAAAAGCTCTAGTGGAAGAAATAGATTTTTTAAAACAAAAGAAAATGTTCCTCCAAACGGACATGCACCAAACAAATGAGAAAGCATATGATTTAGTTAATGAGGCTGAAAAGTCAAAGGACATAAATTTATTCAATCGCATGAACTAAGAAAAACAATTTCTGAAAAAGAAATTAAAATAAATACCTTGAATGTAAAATTGAATGAAAAAAGTTTGGAATTAAAAGATATTTAATTTGATTACCAGTTTCATGGAGTTTTTTCATCAATTTATTAACTCATATTTTTAGGAGTTTAGTTGTGTTAAATTTGTAATGTATCATCTATATTTTATATTATAATTTATCATCTAATAGGTTGAATTTGCAAAAAAGAGATTTTATTTAAAAATGCGTTAGTTTATTCAATTTAGAGGTCCTTATTTTTTGGTTTTTTTTAGTCCTTAAAAGTCCTTGATAGTCCTTGATTTTCTTTTAAGGAAATGTGTACGAACCCTGTAATTAATTGCAAATTTCTCGCATTTTACAAAATTTTCCTTAATTTTTTACACCAGTGTATATTGATATTCCTTCTAAATGGTACATTTTTTTCTCTTTAAGCATTCAAAAGGGTTTAATACTAAAAGAAAAAAGGGCAATAAATGTTATAAACCTTTTAGGAATGTATCAAATCGGGAACGTGTGAAAGGAAACGAAGTAAACAACTATCACACCCTAAGATAACCAATATAAATTATTTTTGTTACATATTTTATTTTCAGACATGAGCATGTATAAAAAACAAATAAAAAGTCTGAAATACATTATTCTGAGTTAATTCAAAAGAATTCAGCTTGTGTTTGTGTTGCTCTAAATCAAAGAGTAACGAACCAGCGTCAATCATACACTGGTGTGCAAAAATTAAGGACCGTATTCGTAAAATGCGAGAAATTTGCAATTTATACGAAAACTATGGTTCGAAATCAGTTGAAGAGAAACGTGCGACATACAATCGAGATTCATACACATTTTTCAGTGAAGATTCGGTCACGAGGGCAATTAGGGGGGCCACCAGAAAGGGATGAAGGCGAAAATGGAGTTTGACCCATCCTGTTTCACAGAAAGCTGATAACGAGATGTAACTTTTATCAAAGGTTATGGTTTAATGTGCATAATATTTACATGCATTTTCGTAATCATAGCATAAATATTCGGGAAAATATAAAGGTTTCTTTAAAAACTCCCAAATTTTCCATTATGTGTTTTCTTATCATATGCAGAGTTTTCATTCAAATTATACGAAAGTTGCAGAACGCTCGTCAATGTGTCACTGAAGTATTTTATTAAAATTTGAAATAAATACGTTGAATATTAGAGGAAATATGAGTATTTTTAATAAATAATTTTTTACTGCGCATGTGTGAGACGTATTGTAATTTTTCTTCTATGACTTCAATGCCAGATTTCTAGAGCAACTAATAAATAAATTCCAGTTGAATCCCGTTAAAATACAGAAAGATGTCGACATTTCAGTGAAGTGAATTTAAATTTCTCTTTGAGAGAAGCTAAATGATGAGGGTTCTTGAACAAACTCATGTTTTTTTAACTTAAATCTTTGAATGTTATTCGACGAAATGCAATTTTGTTAATGTATTTTATTTATAAGTGTACATGGGTATTCAGGATATTCAACTTTAAAATTCAATGTTGCTGTTCGAAGATTCAAATTTGAAAAGTATCAATTATCTCGCCTAAATTTATTCAAATGAGAGCTTGTTTTTCGATTGAATTTAGAGCACAGATGCTACTACAGACACACTACAACAATGTTCTGAAGAGAAAATGCTAAATCACATGTCCTTTTTTATTTTTTCTGAACTGTGATGATGGCATTTTATGATATCCATGCAAGGAATGTCAACAATTTCCGATTTTAGTTCATTTAAACAAACTTATTGCAATGTTGAAAATTGGAAAATAATATGACTAATTTAAAGTATTTACAGAATTCTTCTAATCGAATATTTTAAACACATATCCTTGAGCATAAAGATATATATTCCATCTTAAAACATTTTTGTTAATCTTACAGAAGAATTAATATAAAAAGACAAAATCGATAAAAAAAAACTTTAATAAAATACATAATAGATTAAATTTTTGAAAACAGACAGTGAATTTGAATAATATAATTTGTAACATTTTTCACCAAATTAAACATTTTATTCCATATATTAAAACAAATTAATAAGACAGAAAAATATGAAATGCACTACTTAACAATAATTAATTCATCTGGTATAAGTAGGAAACTCTGAAATTCAAAAGCTATGCTTTTGAGATATTAAAAGTTTAGTTTAAAAATCAGACGGGGCATCTATTTATCAAAAGAAATAATCTAACTGAATGAACAAAAAATTGCATTCAAATGATGTGATTTTGAGTTTAGATGACAATTTAAAATTGTACATTATTCTCAGAGTGAAGAAATATACTAGTGACATGTGCAATATGTAACGTGATTAAGGAACCAGGATAATCAAATATACGTTTTTTTAGAATACAAATTAAATTAAAAATTGTTATGTACATCTCAAGAAGGGTATCTTTAACCATTTTCTAAAACTCTCAATATTTGTAATTAAAAGTCACCAGATAATTCAGAAGTCAAGACAAACATTGAAAATAAACAAATGATTCGAAAACTAAACCGGGTATTTTGTCAAGTAGTTAAATTATATTGCCAGTAGAATTTATATTTTCAACAAACAGATACCGGTGCTATTTTTCTAGCCATGCATTTTACAGGATAATAAGTCTAATTTACTACTGGCTTACAAGCGTTAATCATGTTATGTTTTATACAGCAGTTCAACTGTCAGAGAAGGCAACTATATTTTTCACAGCATTAAGAAACGTTTCTTCGGTTCTGGTAGACACATTTCGTCGGATGGCATCTTTAAATGCTGGAAATGATGCTTGTTGGTTATGGTAAACTTTTGTCTTCAATTTTCAGATAAAAGTCGTTAGGTGCCATGTCGGGAAGTCCGTAAGGCTATGCATATCAAAAAACTCAACTGAATACACGATTATCTACAAATGTTGAGCGTAGCAATCATTTCTCAGGCTCAACAATATGAGGTGATGTTCCGTCCTGCATAGAATTGATTGTATGCAATGCCTCTCGCTTTGTAGTTCTGGAATAATGCTGCTCCCTAATATGCAGGAACTCGAAATACAGATTTCCAGTAGCAGAAACTACTTTTTACAAAAATCCCTGTGATTTCGTTGAGGAAAAATGGACAGATAAAGAAATAAGCAGTGAAGCCACGCTATACTGTAACTTTAGGCACATGCAAGATTTTAACAAATGTATGTAGATTTTCTGACCTCCACGAATGAAAAGTATGTTTGTTATACTATCAGAAAGTAAAGTATCGAATGCTCTTTATCCATGTAATGCAGAGTGTAAAGCCAGGTGTTAATGTATATCCAACTAGAAAAGTCTTGGTGGATGATATAGTCATCAGGTTTCAGCTGTATGATTACTTTTACGGGTAATTTGTATTGATCTCAATACATTTCCGGACGAAACTCTAATCTGATCAGAAATTTATCTTACACTATATGCCCAGTGTGCAGAAACCGCCGTCGAAGATAACAGTGTCTGTTCGAGTATCTCGGCAACACAAATAGATACTGAGGACAAGCTACTTGGGCATGAATACTTGTAGAATTCAACCATGCGACCTCTCAAATAGATCGGCAAACGAAGTATAAAAAGAATGATATTAAAACACGTTCCTAACGCCATTTTTCGGAGGGAAATAAATCGACTGCAAATCAGAGGGTAAGAAGGAAAAGTCAACTCAACTTTATCTCACCTAGACGGTGATATATATCTTATAATTAAAGAATTTATAATCACTTGTAACTAATAAACTTGTTCTTCATTCACATTTTGTACATTGAGAGTCCTATCCAATCCACAAGATACACTTGTAAGAAGCCACTAGTAGTAGCCACCATCGATATACATGAAACATGTGAGAAGTTATAAGCCTCTGTTGACGTATGAAATTTACATCTCATGGTATATTAGTCAATTTTCGGAAGCTGTGAATGCGTTTCGTGCATTTTGCGTTTTAGAGGTTCTCTCATGTACACACTGTCCAATATTTCAGATAACGAGCTATACTTTTGAAATAAATATTAGAAAAATGAAAAATATATCTAAAGGGATGAAATTTGTGCTCTATCTTACTCATAGCATTTCTTATGGAATAATTAGTTAGATTTGAAAAATCCTAAAAAAAAATATAAATAAATAAATAAAAACCAGTGTCGGAAATCCTGGTATTTTCCCCCTACAAAAGACTTTACTTCCGTAGCAGACGTCTTCACTGCTAATGAAAATTGTTCCTGTTTGAAACTTTTCCCCACAGGGATTTCATGGGGAATTTTCCAGTTTACGTTCTATCAATTTTGAAATTAGTTTCAGTTGCACTTTTTATTTTAGTTTGCTTGAAAGGAATGTTTTGTATGAAATGGGAAAAGAAAATTAATCATTTTCTCGCTATCTCAAGAGAAAAATTTATAGGTAAGACTTTCAATTATTTTTAAACGACTTCATTTTTATTTATCTGAACGATACGTAGTGTAATAATTTTACGAGAAACATCATGTAATATTTTCGGCTTTACTTTTTGACAAAAAATCGATTATCAGAAAATGTGATATAAGTATTTTAAAAAATTGTACGATATAGGAGTTTTGCATGTACTTTTAAACACATTTTGATTTTTTAAAAAAAAATTAAAAATATTTTTTAAGAAATAAGATATCGCTTTAATTAGGGTTTTCTTTCTATTTTCAGAAATTAAAAAGAATTTTTTAAAAATACCTGAATTCTTACAAAAACATGAAATACATAAGAATATTTAGTTAAATTAAAAAGATTATCTTCGTAATTATTTCATACCTTTCCAAGAATTGCCATCGGCAAATATAACAGCTTTCGTTCGAATAGTCTCAACATAACATCACGACAAGAAAATCAAAAGTTATATAACATATTTGAATGTTACTGCAACGTGTATTGGTATGTCTTCAGCATGAGTGATCCTGAAATAAACTTTTTACAACAATTCCTATAAATGATTTCATACATGAAACTTTCATTTCCGTAACTAAAAATATAATATTTTGGTTTGCTGCATACAATATTATAATTTTATTCCGAGTTTTTTCGAAATATTTCTGTACAGCTGAAGCTTTTAGACAAATATTATTTGTGTCTGAAGTTGATTAGCCGATGAGGCAAGTAGATGCTAAATACACAATAAATTATAACTTCCATTTTCGAAAAAGCAAAATTTTTGCATGAATAAAAGGGGGTTCCTATTTCAGTTAGGGAATTTCATATATAATTATTTCTACAAGAATTTCAACAATGGTGATGTTCTAGTAATTGGCTGAGATGTAATGGTATAGATGTCTATTTGTATCTATCCGTCAATACATGAATGAAAATAATGACGCTGCTATATGTTGTTGTTGATGATGATGATCCCCGAAGATCAGCAGAGCTATATCAGGTCCATGAACCTGTGCATCCCAAAGAAATCCAAAGTCAATAGAGGATTAGAAACAAGATCCTGTTTGGACAGCCCCAGGCATGCAAGAATATGATGAGGTGTGGCCTGTTCTGCAGTACATTTTGGGCAGATCTCAAAACACTTAGAATTATCAGAGAAACTCAAACTTTTGATATGCCCATAAGGAAGCGAGTAAGAGTTGTTTGGTCGCATCTGTTGCAGTCAATTGATTGACAACCACCTGGCTGAGAACCTTGATACCAATGATAAACCGGTGGAATGATCCAGATAGTTTTATTCCTGCTTTTAGCTCTAGAGAACAGCTCCAAGTAGGTGAGAGGTGCAGAAGGCACTGAAGCATCATCAGCACCTGCTTTAGCAAGCGCATATGCAATCTCGTTACCTTGGATGTTGACATGAGAAGGAATCCACTGCAGGTGAGATCCGGAATGATAATGAGAGACTTTTAAGTTTGTTAAGAATATCCATTCCTATAATATCTCTTACTCCATGCCAACTGGCCAAATGTTAGATAGAACTTCTGCTATCTGTTAGTATCCAAATCTCATTACTGCAAGAGAAAGATGAGAGTGAGTCAAGGCCTTCGTCTATGGCTATTAGTTTACTGCGAAAGACAGAGCAGAAATCAGGATTCTTCCTCTGAATTTTCAACTCTTGATTATGTGTTTCAATATAAATCCCACTGCCCGTACAGTCACTATCATTACTGCTACCATCAGTGTACACCTTGACTACATCTACTGGAATATCATTAATTATTTCAAGGACCAGTTGTCTTAAATAGGTGGGATGGTCTTTTTGCTTATTAACTTGAACATAAAGATTAATATGGAAAAATCACCAGGCATACCCACCGAGGAGTCGATGCTCTGCGGCAAGTGGTGTTGCTCCTCCGTGTTGGTGATTAGATTGCATGAGGTTACTTGGCTAAAAGGGCTATTCCTCTTGAATCTTTGGTTATTACACCAATCTTTCAAGTACGCAGAAGTACGATTTCGAAATTCAAGGCTGTAGAATTTGTTATAAGATTTAACTAAATTTGGTATTCTTCTAAGACGCAGAAGTTGCAGATTTGCTTCGTAAAGTACAATGTCTTTGGGGCAAGAGTTCCGAAGACCAGTAATAATTCGAGTAGCACTGAGCTGGACCCTTTCAATTCTCTGTAAGCTTGTGTCTGAGGCACAGCAATATATCGGATATCCATACTCTAAAATAGATAGAATTAGTTATATATAGGAATTTCTCAGTGCGCCCACATAGGCTCCCCAGTCACGACCTGAGATGTACTTTAAGACGTTGAGCCGTCTCCTTGTTCTCAACACAAAATGGTCAATATGTTTGTTGCTAAAGATTTCGGGGTCCAATACAAAATGTTTGTTCACTGCAAGAGGTTGATGATTTAATTAAATATTAGGATGAAAATTGTATAATTTTCTATTAGTTGTAATGAATCCCACCGTTGACTTTGAAGGATTAAAACTTAGTTTGTGATCTTCAGCTATGTTCCACAAGTCAACAAGGGCTTGATAAACAACGCTCTCCAATTTCTTCAAATCAGTGCCAGACCTCCAGAGAACTATATCTTCTGCGAAAGAACCCAACACTCCCACCATTGGTGACTTGCTCGATGCCTGAGAGGAAGAGCGAGAAAAGGATAGGGCTCAGGACCTGAGGAACTCCATGAGACAATTTAAAGCTTCTTGAGAGAGAATTGTTAAAGTTTACCCTGAGTAGTCTGTTTCTTAAAAAAGCATATATCCACATCAGGGCTCTTCCGCTAATTCCAAAAACTTCATATAACTTAATAATAAGCTTTTGCTTCTAAACCCTATCAAAGGCTTTTGAAAGATCAAGAAAGACAGACACTGTAGGGTTAGTAGGCCTCTTGTTTTGGGCATCTCTAATATTCTAACAGAAGTAGAGCACATGATATGTTGTGCTGTGTCCTTCTCTAAAATCGTATTGTTCCTTGAGAAGAAGATCCTGTGAATTCAAATAGAAAGTAAGTCTCTTTAAAATCATTTTTTCCATAATTTTACAAGCTATACAGGTCAAAGAAATTGGTCTAAAACTCTCCGGAGCACCAGCGTCTTTGCAAGGATTTCTAATGGGAATAACAATTGCCCTCTTCCAGTCTCGAGGGAGCTGTCCTATCTTCCAGGATCCATTTATAATGTCAAGGAACCTAAGTCTTCCTGTCAAGCCCAATTTGTTTATCATTTGCCCGTGAATACCGTCAGGTCCTGGAGATTTGCTTAGTTTCGAGTCAGCTATCGTGGCCTCGAGTTCCTGGAGTGTAAAATCCCGGTCAAAAATAGGTATACTGTTTTGTATGTTGCTACGGCAGCCATGAACATTGTCACTGACCCTAGATCTAATGTGCCTATCTTCTCCTATAAAAGTCAGCTTACTAATATTCTGATAATGTTAACCTAAGATATTAGCAGCTTGTCCGTCATCCCGGTCCACAGTCCCGTCTCTGTTCTTTATGGTATTACATTTTTCAACTTGAGGCTGTTCGTTGCCAATATTTTTTCCAGCTTCCATAGTTTGCCAGTAGATGATCTTGAGTCAAGACTGGTACATAGATTATTCCATTTATCTCTCTTTGTTTGCGCATATTTCCTTTTTAATTCTGCATTAAGTTTGTTTAATTCAATTATATCTTGATTACTGTTGTTAGAATTCAAGACATCAACAATTCTTTTTCTCTCTTCCAGCAGAGGCTGGAGTGACGGTGAATTACTGGTTAAATAAAGTCTTTTGTTCTTCATTTTACCACGAGGAATATTGTACTTTGCAGCTTTATTCATATCTTTTTTAATGTGATCGAGTTCGTATCAAGATCTTCAGTAAGAGGATTTCTACTTATCTCATTATCTGTAAAAGTAGTAAAGGATAGCCAGTCTCCTCGTCTAAAATTCCAGATTTTTCTATTATTGATGCATACTGATTGCCTCTTTTTAAGTTCTATTAGGATAGGGAGAAGATCACTTCCAATATTTTCCTGAACTTTCCACGTACAACTAGGATCCAGATCAGGGCTAACAAAAGATATATCAAGAGCTTCCTTAGAGTTATAGCTGTACGAATAATGAGTATGTGTACCATCATTAAGGGTTATGAAGCCCTTGTCATCTATCATGTTAAGTAATTCAATTCCTCTCGGGTTTGTATTAGTGGAACCCCAAGTTGGGTGTTTTGCATTAAGGTCACCGATGCAGTGGAACTTTCAACGAATAGATCTAATATCTCATTGGGTAAACTCTTGAGGTCAGGAGGGTGATACATATTAAAAATGTTAAGAGGCCTACCTCTCCAGAAAACTGTAATTCCCTGAATTTCAAGGTTAGTGTTATTAATAATCCTTGTATTGATATCTATACTTTGGTAGTTAATGCCTATAATGAGGAAGGCCAATCCTACTCCACTCTTATTCCGACGGTCAGTCCAATAAATATGGTAACCCTTAATCTTAAGGGTGGAATTAATTTTTAATTTAGTTTCCTGTAGTGGAATAATCTGTACACCCTGGCCCTCAGCCAGTTTTAAGATCTGATCCAGTTAATTTTGGCTGCACATGTTGATATTCCATTGATATTAAATTGTAAAATCTTCAAGGTATTTGGAGACTGTAGTTTATTTTTCGAAACAAGCCCTCTTCCTAAGCCGGGAACGCAGTCCTTTTTTGACTGCGCGATGACCGAGGCAGCATGAATATCTAAGGCTTAGTCACTGATTGCTGGGAAAAAGGGCAGCTTCTGTGGTCAAATACTGGAGCACCAAA
This sequence comes from Araneus ventricosus, assembly GCA_013235015.1. Taxonomy (NCBI): domain Eukaryota; kingdom Metazoa; phylum Arthropoda; class Arachnida; order Araneae; family Araneidae; genus Araneus; species Araneus ventricosus. The sequence goes on from BGPR01030599.1 coordinate 17,671, forward strand.
GGTAGAAGACTGACTTAGCTCCGATGCCAGGATACACCCCTAGCACTGGGTAGCTCAGGTACCTCGGGATCGCTACTTTCCGGACTCGCTCATATGAGCGAGCCCCTGAGGGCATTGTTATATATCAATACCGGGGTTACAATACATTACACCACCTGCATCTTCGTGTTTAGAGCCTTTTGGCTCCTTTCTGGTTTGAATGGATGTAGGTGAAGATTATTTTTTAAAAATGAAAATACATATAACAAAGAAATAATTAAACGATAATGAAAAATAAAGAAACGTACACTGGACGAGAACAAACATGAAAACGACACGAAAAACAAAAGAATATGGAAAAAACATCGGAATAAAAGATATAAAGATTAAAATAGAAGTAAAAAGTTGCCGGATTTGTATATCAGTCCAACAGGATACGTGCTCAACGATGATCTTCTACAATGAGTTTATTCTCGTCACACAAGAAGCGCATTAAGAGACTAAGTCGTGTTCTTCACAAGCTATTTGTAAGGATGTTTCTTAAACACGGTAGCTTATTTTCCAGTGTAGGAGTTTGGAAATGCCAGGAAAGTGTAAGTGGACATTTTGGGGAATAGTGCATTGGATCGCCTTTTCCTCCGCATGAGCAATTATCATGTGTACGAAGATTGAAGCGAAAAATATAAGAAGGAAAAGGACCGTGTCCAGAAACAAAAAAAGCTCTTCTCTACTCCATCCTAATGGCTCGTTTCAGATCCTAGGAACTATTTCGTATGTACTGCAGCCGGTTTCTCCATCATCCCACTTATCTTGTCAGATGTTTAAAGCAGCAGACTTTATTTCGAATTTCAGTTAGGAAAGTGACCTCGGAAGAAATAAAGGGTCGCCTTTTGTGGTGAGTTCTTTGACTAATTG
>BGPR01030600.1:0-18563 GCA_013235015.1 Araneus ventricosus
TTTTAAGCCTAATGCTTAGAAGTGTTTTGCCAATAACTTCTGAAATATTTATTAGAAAACAATTAATTTTATGCCATTTTAAAGACATGAAAATGATCTTTTTAATGCTATTAATTCCATTGCGATGAAATGTTTTATCTGATTGTTATTAAGGTTTTAAAATGTTTCTGTAACGTAATTTCTAACAAGACTTTTTATTCTTATAGAAATAAATTCAAGCCAAATTACTGCTTCGCGCGAGGGCTTTTGCAAGTGTTAAAGTTAATATAAGAAAATATTGCTTTCTTTGACCATAAACAACAAAGGAGACTTTACACTTCCGGTTTTCTTTTGTCGCAGCATTTACAGCTTACAGTGATCCAATGACGTTAGTGAATTATTCTCTCGATGTTCTGTTTAACTTTCACAGTGAGGTATTACAGAATATCCATCTGGAGATACGGTAATGGGCATTAACAAGGAACATCGTATTCTGTAGAGCTTTTCAACATCTTAGAATTGTCAGAGGCATCTTCCGTCAAGCCGAGATTGACTGTTGGTGTGCCAGTACTACTAATACGTAACCTGGATATACCGAGACTGGGCAATGGCACAAGGTTACAAATTACACACCTAGGACCAAACGTCGTGAAAGCTACTGTTATGACTGATATAGGGAGAAGAGAGAGTGTTTTAATTCCATGCCTTCCGATAATATCAAAGTTTTTATCATCTCATTTCAAAAGGTAACAATTCCCTTTAAAAGTAGCATTTTCCAGGCTCAGGGCCAGACACTGAAAGTGGCAGACTTACATTTGGAGAAACCATATTTTTCGCATGGGTAACGTGGTATACAAAAGTGTGTTAGCTTAGATAAACAAATTTCCTGTACACTCCTGTCAGCCGTGCAATTAAGTATTATCAACCGTCAGAACTATATATATTCCAGTGAAAAAGAATTTATTTAATGACGCATTTCGTTGTTTGACGCCCTCGATCTCAGCAAATAGGTTGCGAAATAGCGCGTTCAACTCCAGTCTTTCTTACAATTTACTGAAAAAAGGCGAAAGATATGAATTAATCGCAATCGATATTATATTTTTACACAATGATTAAGGTGGTGACGCTTCTCTTCGTAATTATAAAACTGTTTTCCTACATGTTTGATTTTGCCTCACTTTTCCAAGTCCCGCCCCTCACAGCTACGCCATTGCTTTTATAAAAGTAAAATTGCGCTCTTATTCGCTTAATTTATTAATTTTCTAACAGGCTCAGGCCTTTAAAAGGACAATTAAGATGAAATACTCAAAATTTTATAGATAACATTTAAAATAGCATAAAAGTAGGCAAATTCCTTACATGATGTTACTAACGTATATTTAAAAAATCAAATGTATCCAACCTAACTCAATAGAAAGCTCTTTGCATAATGATTTTGATTATTTCTGGCGACATTCGAAGAAAACTCTTATAAAATGTTTGTTTTCTTTTAATCTTTTGTATTGAACAATAATAAAAATGTTTTTAAAATTAACAATTCACTTATCGATATGATTAAAAGTGAAATTCAGAAGTTGTTTGCACGCTATGGAAGTCCAAACTACTGATTAGATTTGCTTCAAATTTTGCCCACGAATACTGTGAAATATAAGGAAGGTGTTACTGAAAGTTTCGTTATAATAAATTAAATTGATATTTTTATAATAAAAAAAATCTTTTCATACATAGGAAAGATTATTTTCTTTATTGTTGCAACTCCATTTAAATGAAAATATTATATATAGGAGAGTTGACAAAATTGGCCGGCGAGGCGCTTAGATTGGACTGGTATCATAACTTCATTCTATTAAATATGCAGGCTATAAAACAGAAAATTATGTTGTTACAACGTGTGCGTGGTGTCTGAACTCATTTTAAGAGAAAGCGATACATGTTTACAGTTAACAAACAACTATTTAGATTCAGGTATCATCAATAAATTATTCTAAATAAACAGAAAAAGCTCTTACACTGTCGTAAAGTAACTAGGAAAATATGTTATTACTAGCTGATAACCTGGCGTCCATATTTTTTTTTCATATCATCACAATATATTAATAAAAATGTGTTCTGCAAAATATAACATAAAAATACAAAGAGAGAGAGAAATACAAGGAAATGATTTTCGATGTTTAATAATTGAAACACCTGAAGCATAGTATTGTGTCCCGCGCTTTGTTTGCAAAAAAAAGACGCTTCCGAAAATTTAAAAAAATGCTGAAAATCAGGAACGTCACCCAAAAGCTTTAAATTTCTCTTATTAGAATGGGGAAGTTTTGACATGTTGAAAATATGCCAAAAATGCTTGAATTTAAAACAAAAAAATTAAAAAAATAAAAAATACAATTCGAATTTTTTAAGAATATATTACGGCGTTAGCTCCCTTTTGTGCTAATGTATGAATGTGCCAAATTTAGTTCCGGTCAGTCAAACGGTCTGGGAGTGCTTAAGGTATCCGACTACGTTCGGAGGCCTTTTTTTAAATAATGATATTTGAAGCAATATTTTTGTATTTTTATATGACATTTATGTTAAAACTTAATAAATCTTAGAAAAAAGTTAAATGAATTAAATATATTTTTAAATAATTAAAAAAACTTAGATTTTTTTGCACTAAATTTGACCTTTTTTCAAACACTTTCGTTCAAAAAGAATGGTGAGAATGATAAATCCTTTAGTATATTTAATCTTTCAACTATTGGCTAGGTTTTGAAGCAAAAGTTTTGCAATGTCTCTAAAAACATGTAAATTATAAGAGTTTTAGTGCTAAATCATGAATTTTTAAAGAATTTTGTCCTTTTTTCAAACCTTAAAAGCTACATAACTTTTTAATGAAGCATTATTTCACTTATATTTTGGTTCATTACCTATACAATATAATAAATAATATGTATGCCAAAATTGAGACGGATATTTTAAGTTAAAATTTAGTTATCGTGTTTGAAAAATGAAAATGTTGCAAAAAATCACATTTCGAGAAAAATGAGTTTAAAGTTTATGTTTTTAATTTACAATGAGAAGAAAAAGAATTTTTCTTCAATACTCTCCAATTTTGTAGGCTAGTCCTTATTTTTTGCCAGCTTAGCACATTTTTTAAAATTTTCATATTGGAAATTTTTTTAATCGTTTTCTTGATCCTTATGTGTCATTATCGTTTTCTATCATTCAGCCGCCATCGATAGATTTGAATATTGTTTTTCAGTCAAATAACTTTATAATGCCTATTATTTGATCTAGAGATACTTTTAGTGATTGATATTGATCATAACTACAATTTATGTACTTTTCCTACGTTTATTATCAAAAATACATCATTAACGGAAAATCAAGATACTGCAATGATTCAAAATTACCTAAATTTGCAACAATGTCATAGAAAGCAAAGAAATTCACACTGAAAATATTTCAAAATAATATCTGTTATATGGAAAATAGTATAAAACAAAAATAAACAATAAAATTTAAATATATTAAGTAAAAACAATAAAAAATGCTTCTTTATCGTATTATTTACTATTCCATTTTCAACTGTCAAGTTCTACTAAAATGTCTCTAATTTCACTTCTTATCATCATAGATGTAAGATAAAAAATGTTTTGAAAACTAAAAACAATAGGCTTTCAGATAAGACATTAAAAAAAAATTGCGATTTTTGATCAAAAATGGGTTTTCAACGTAGGCGGATACCATAAAGAACAAAGAAACCAATATACATACTACAACAATTGCTCTTTATATATATCCTGAGAGAGGAAATTTGTTTCGGTACAATTTATTATAATAATTTCATTAAAATAATTTAAAGATACGAATTGGGGATTTTTGTTCTTTTTCTACTGTTGCCCAAAAGTTGCCTATATTGAATTGTTTAAATTAATGCGATTTTTATCTTGGGCTACTGCAATAGCTCAGAAAGGAATTATTTCCAGTAGTAGTTCTCATAAATTTGAAGTGGAACAATTCAAAGTACAAAAGAAACCTTAATTGGACCGATGACATAATTTGTTAAGCTATTTTTTTCCAATTTTAAAATGTATTTTCATAAAAAAAAATTTTTCCGAAAATAATTACTTAAAAAATTTTGCTACTTGTTTTTCATGTGTATCGTCTTACTTCTCTATCACTGCGTATTAAAAAAAATATCCATGTAGTCCAAATTCGGCGTTTCTCCCCTATTTTAAATAATTTAATTTATTTGTATCTCATTTGACACTTGTTTAATTAAATTTTGTTGCTTTTGTGCATTTCACCCCAAAATTGTAATAACTTATGAAAACAAATTATGGTACGGCGGGTATTAAAAATTATTTTGTCCCGTCTGTATTTTCTTAAGGATCAATGAGACTTAAAATTTGGATGTTGTCATTTTAATTAAAAATAAAGTTGCAGATAATAGGAGAGTTTTGGTTATTATAATAGTCTACATACAAGTAATTTTAGCATTAAAACATGATATAATTTTACAAAAATGTTCATGTGTACGTTGTCATTCCAACGGCTTATTATCAGATCCACTAAAGTTAAACATGAAAATATTTTTATCCAGAGAAACGCTGGGTATTACAGCCAGTTTTGGATAAATGACGACACATCCTACCTAAAACATTTTTCATATTTCTTGAAAATTGAATCATTAGCTTGGCAGCAAAGTGGATTATGTATACATACAAATATGCAGTTTAATTACTTACGCAATTGTTAATCTCCGCATCAGAGAATCTGATATTAATTTGTACATTATTGCGAAACAGGACATAAACTCATAAAAATGCTGAGATAGAAATTATATGAAGAAGAATTTAATAAAGTAAATATGTTTTTATAATTCATTTTACCACCAAAATTTTGCCACTCCATTTCTAAGAGCAGTAGCATTTTATAATTAAGAAACTTTTAGCATCGAAACAATGAAATTGTGAAGTTCATCCTGTCTTGAGTTTTTATTATAGAATATCTCAAATTATCAATGAATTTTATTACAAAGTTTAAATGAAGATGCTTACCCCAAGTTAAGCGATTTACCTGATAATTTACCAAATCTTCTAAATCCTAGAAATACTTATTTTAATATTTGAAACAAAAGTTTTGAAAACAACAAATGTTTCTCAAATTTTATTTATTTATTTTTCTTTTTAAGAACAATCGTTTAACAAGTGTTATAGAAAACCATTTAATAACTTTACTCGAGTATTTAATTAAGATAATATTAAAAACTTTGCAATTACAAATTCAGATTATTTTAGCTTTATGAAAGTCCCGCTTTGTGTGAAGCAACACGTAGGCAATTTCTGTCCCAGCCTCATATTTTTGAACTGTGATCAGATTTCGAGGACACCTGAGTCGGCTCCCCCGACTCTTAACTTCTGTTCCGCAGCAGGAAGCAGGGCCGGATTACCAAATAGACAAGTGGGGAACAGTCTAGGGGCCCCAAGGTCGATTTAGGATAATTTAATTTTGAGCTTCTATATAATTTAGAAGAGCTTATTCTAATCAAGCATCATTTAAATTCAGGAACATTGATCTTAGAGGGTTTTTTCATGTTTCCGAATGCATTAAGTCAATCCGAAACTATGACACCTGTATAAGTCGCATTTTTCTATCTATGATTTGTTTTCTCTTGACTCAGTCGATTCCTTAAGCAGCTGAAACAAAGCCAAGTAGCTATTTCAGATGTTGCGTCCGTCGATATTCGATCATAAAATTATATTTGCTTCAAATTGCGAAACTTTACACAATTCTTTTATTTGATCAAAAACTTGTGGTCCGATTAAAGAAACAGTAGCTCCGCTATCCAATAAACAGTTAAAGTTAATACCACAAGATTCCGCCTTAATAATTGGTAAGGATAATTCTGGGTCTGAAGAAAAACTCTCGGGAGACACCTTACTAGACCCTGCATTTTCTACCAACGCTGTCTCCCTCTCATGTTTAAATCTCTCCCGTTATATCTGTAATTATTTATTCCTCCGTTATAATCAGAAAAATATCGATCATTATGATTATCGGGTTCGCCTCTACTATTGTTTGAAAAATTCCTATCATTGAAATGTCTAAAATTATTTCCGCCTTTATTTGAAAAATTTCGTTCTCTGGAATGGGGAAATTCAGCATATTTTTATTTTTTAAATCCATTTAAAATGCTTCGAAACGAACAATAACATTAAAAAAAATCCTAGACAGTGTTTCTTAAAATTTGCAATCCAAGTTCGCCTCTCAGAAAACGCGGGAAAAACTACCCATTTTGACACGAAACGGGTCTGACGTCAAAATTGCCAGACAGGGGAGACACACTCTTCCTTCACGTTCGCGCTGTATAGAGATTCTCTTTTTTTCTATACTTTCCGACTATCGCTTCAGATAAAATAATGTCGGAAAGATACAAGTATTGTATTGTTCCTAAATGTCGTAATACAACTTTAACGGCACCCGATAAATTATTTATCAATGTGCCAAAAAATTATGTTATTCGCAAAAAGTGGTGTAAAGAGATGAAGAGAGATCCGAAGCTAAATCCGGAATTATCAGGAAGCAGCGTTCGCCATGTCTGTGGAGATCATTTTGATGTGATTATTAATCTATATTATACCTATTAAAATTGTATATCATGAAGCACAGTAAATTCAGAATTGGATATCTTTTTTGTTTTTGAAAGAAGTATAAGGTGAGGTTAGCAGCAAAAAAGATATTTAGATAATTAAGATATTTTAAAGCAAATAGTTAAAGTTAATTAGTTTTTTCCCATTTGATTACATGGAATTTTATTTTTTACCCTTTCTCCTCAAAGGGTAAAAATATAGAAGATCCCACCTTCTTTAAGAATCTTTTTTAAAAAAAACTTGCTCATGTTATTTTATAGCAAACATTTTTTCAATGGATATTCGAATGTTTCTTATATTTTTTAAAAAATTACCAGTACTATTGAAAATTAACATCTTAAAAATTAGTTTAAATTCACGACTTTTTTAATAATAAAATTCGTTTTCATTTGTAGTTCAACAAAATAATTCGCAGAATTAACTTTTGATGCAAAATAAATTCTTTATATTCAATGAATGCATTAAAATCAAAATTAGTCTTCAAAAAGTTAGTTTGCTCATCAATTATTATAGTTGAGAAAAGGTGGGATAAATTTATCTCATCGTGCATCTCGAGTTTGTTGATGGCAGCACATAAATTCCTAGATCAGTCGCATTTGGTCTGGTTTGAATATTATTATAAATTTATATAATTTTTTTACATAATTCTAAAATTAACTAACATAATGAAAAAAACTTACTTTGCAGTAAAGAAGGCTTTCTACTTACAGATACTTTGTTCGTATCTTTTCTTTTTTTTTGCAATTTACGAAAGTGGTTACAGTTTTATCATTTTTAATTTTATAGTGTATTTCTTTATATAAGTTATTTTTACCAGATTTTATATTAATTAGTATAAACAAGTATTTTAAAATTAATACTTGTACAAAGGAAATAATTTATATAGTAAAATAAAGCGTAGTAAAATAAAACTATATAAAATAAAATTAATTTTTAAAAGGCACAGGTGTGTTTTTAAAAAAATGCCGTACCTGAAATTATTTTGAACGGAACTTCTGAATTAAATAAATTCCTGTTTTATTTTCTGTAGGCATACAAAATGTAATACATCATTTAAAATCAGGTTCTTATCTTTTCGTTCTTTCTTGTGCAACAGAAATCGCAGCGTCTTCTCGGAATTCCCGAGGGCCCTCTGCAATTTATTGTTGCTTGATGGTTTCGAAAACCTATCGGTTTTTCTAAGGCGAAGCCTTTTCTGTATAGTATAGAGCCCTATTCCGGAAACTGAATGCATTCACGGGAAGGTCAAAACAACTTTTCTTATGAGATAATTTACGAGCCGGTGTTTTGTGTCCAGATTCTTTGTCGGAACTGAATAATTACAGACACATGTACTGACAAAACATTTGTGTTACTTCCCTTGTAATAAAATAAGTAAGCGATCAGGATTTTACTGATAGAAAGTGAGTAGCTTGCTTTGTTCCGAAGCTTTCAAAGAGATCCATAAAAATACTACAGAATAGTGTGTCACATTAGAGTGCTGATTGTTGGAAAATTTCTTGCATTCAAAGATATACACATTCTTTCAAGGCATTTTCAAATAAAGGGCTGACGATACGATTCGCGGAAGAGTCTCGGGTAATACGGTAGACCATTGATGGGCGGTGGGACTATGTCATCCCACCCCTTGTGGAAAAAACTAAAAGCAGAAAAAATTCTTTATTTGTAAAATATTTTGTGAAATTGAACGCTGAATAGTAGTAAAGCTAAAAACTTCACTTTTAAAATGTTAGCTGGTACAAACGCCTTGATTCAAAGCAGAGTACAGAACTAGCGAAAGAGGCGAAGGAAGGCACCCTTGACGTCAGAATCTACTCGGCCAATGAGAGAGTGTTTCGGATTGCATCATGATTCCTGCTATTTCAGTGCATCTTTCGCTCTCAATATTTAAAAAAATAAATTTTTCTGTAAAATTTCACTTGCATATTTGAAATTAGAATGATTTTTTCTACAAATACGGATGGCTTTCACGTGTTTTTAAAAAATGCTGAAGTTCCCCATTGTTCCTGCCTCTAGAAAATGATCTATTTCTCATTCTATTTTCGTATTCTTTTTTCTCTCATCTTGTTCACACGTGCCCAGGCATGCCACAGTGAAAACAGACAAGGGTATTTCTTTGTTGAGGTGTCCGATTAGCTCTGAAATTATTAATTTGTCCTGAGTTCGGATTTGTTTGGTGTCTTAGATTCTGAACCTCAAAACTAAGATTTGCTATCTCAGACGTTAACTTGTGTAGTACGTCTCCGTTAACTGCATTTGAGCATGTCGATTCTCTATTGCGCGAGGGGTTTTCGTAAATTTTGAAATTCTCCTAATCAATTCTTGCTGACGCATTTGCATCATCCAACGTGCGCTGATTTTTGCTTAATACTTGCCTTTGCAATTCTGGTTTAAGACCTGCAGAAAATCTTGCCAATAAAGCACTATTGCTTGCGTCCCTAACTGCTGGATTGTCCCCGTTCGCTTGAATTTGAAGTATACTATTACCTAAACACCGAATACGATTCCCAAATTCGAAAATAGATTCTTTATCTCCCTGCGTATATTGTGCTAATTCCTGGAGGTATATTGTTAAGGGGGTTTTGTTCTCGAAATTAAGAATTAACGCATTAATTACATGATCATAATCATTTAATTCTTCACTTCTAATGTTAAAGGAAACGAATTTTTCAGCATCACCACATATCTTAAGCTTTAAAATTGTCAACTTCTCACCCGGCGACCAATTGTTTAATTGACCTACTTCATCAATCCTTTTAATGAAATTCCTAACGCTATCGTTTTTCCCTGAAAATCTAGGAATTAACTCGACTAAGCTCATGCTAACATTGCGTCCCTGAATTGGCAAATCAGGGACAATTGGTTCATTTTGTCGTCTACCCCTATTTCTATTGGCCATAATTACTGATCATGGAAACACGAAAACACAACCGATTATGAATATATCAGACAATATTTACATACAAATCAACATAATTACAACACAAGCACTCAATTCTTCAAACCATACAAGTGAGCATAATATAATTTATAAACAAAATAAATTTCTGCGAAATAGGCATTAATTTCTGTAAAACTACTATTACTCAAATTTGAATTACTTATTTTTGATTCATCATTAAATCTAAATGCTATGTAAGCAGATTGCACTGGCGTTCAATGACTTAACCCTAACTCAACTACGTGCAGCCTTTTGTCACGGTACCAATGAAGCGGTGAGGTCTCAACATTAATTAAAATCTCTATTCTTAACATTAAATAAACTAGCTAGAGACCCACCTGACCTGATCGTATAGTTTTGGATACATTAAAGACTATAAGATAAGCTGTAATCGTACTAAAAAAACAGACTTCGATAAATTAATCGTTTAACACAAAGTGTTAGATTAATATTACAAAATTTGCTCCATACATTACGCGCGCGTTACATAAAACAAATTACTTATTCTCTGGATTAAATAATACACAAAATTAAAGAACTACAAAGCAATGAACCAACCTCACCGGACAAGTGACAGAAGCTCGAGGGATCCTCCATGATGGTAAGCAGCGAAATCCACTGAACGAGACAGCCACTAACTTACTTCTCCTCGACCCACTCCGAACTGACCCCCAAGACTGAGTGAGGTTAAAGGTCACACTAGCCTTTAAATTCCGCACCTCACAAATCGAGCAGGGGAAAAGGAAAGGTTAGAAAAGGGATTTTCTAGGTCAGAGGGAAAAATATTATTCCCTATCGAGTGTCGAAAGAGGATTTACCGGCCGCACAAGCGGGAATTGTTAAGCATCCATTGCGAAGATGACTTCTACACAAGCTGATTCCGATCAAGTTTAAATGCGAATATGCAGATGAATGGTGATGAAAGTTCTAATGTAAATACGCGGATGGATGGTGAAGAAAATTCGAATATAGATATGCAAGTGATTACTGATCAAGCTTTTATATGTAATATATGCAATATAGGTTATACACTGTACAGTTCTTTGAAACGACACTTTAAAAATATTCATCCTACTCAACTGGATAATTTAATTACTCCTGCACGAGCGAGCAAGATTTACCAGTTTCACTGTGTGCCATGTGGGAAGAACTTTACTAAGGAATTTCATTTTGATTACCATAATCGAAAGCAACACAGCTCAGAAGTGGTACCAGTGTCTAAAACATCTGTGTCGTGTTTTTCATGTGGATTGGAAACTGAAAAACAAAATTATGTCGGCCATCTCCAGAATGAACATGGCATTCTAATAGAAAGTGAAGTGTTGGAACTTAGCAACATGGAAGAATTTTATTCTTGGAAAGCTAGGATTGAAAAAGAATCGAAAGAAAATTTTGTTGTTGAACGTGGTGCCAAAAGATGGAGTAAAAATAAATCATATTATTTTGCTTGTCATCGTAGTGGCTTTCAGATTAAACATTCTGATAGTAAAAAATGCTCCAAATTAAAAGGTTGCAAGAAAATTAATGGATTTTGCCCTGCAAGTATTAAACTGACTTGTTCTGAAGAAACTGGCAAATGTCAGGTTAAATTTATTAAGACCCACATTGGCCATTCAAACGATTTGGCGCATTTATATTTGACGCACACACCAGCGATGATTTTGTTTAACGGAGCACACGAACTCAGTGGTTCACAATCTCCGGCACATGATATTTGTCACCAATACCCCTGGCTAAAAGGATGAGTTTAACTTGATTTTATATTTGACGCCGTCTGAAAAACAAAGTTTAGCTGCAAACATTTCTGCAAAAATTCCTTTTGATGCAATCCTGGATAATGTCAGAGACTCTATATCCGATTCAGGATTAGAAAGAATACATCTACTGACTAAAATGGATTTGCATAACATAGAAAGCAGTTTTAATTTAAATTCAGATGTGCAAAAACACAAAGATGATGGTACCTGCGTGGAAGCCTAGGTGAATGAAATGAACACAAAAGGTAATTCCTGTGTTTTATTTTATAAACCACAATATTCAATTGGTGAAAACTTTGGTGAGCTTCAAAGTAATGATTCTGTTTTAATTGTTATGAATGAAGCTCAACAGGAGTTATTAAAGAAGTTTGGTAATGATTGCATTTGCATTGACGGAACTCATGGCATGAACAATTATGATTTTGAGCTCATTACACTATTGGTAATTGATGATATGAGGCAAGGTTTTCCATGTGTTTTCCTGATTTCCAATAGATCAGACGAGATCATCTTAAAATTGTTTTTTTACTGCATAGCAAAAAAAACTGGTAAAATTGCACCACGGGTTTTCATGTCGGACATGGCTGAAGCATTTTTTAATGCATGGATTAAAACCCATAATGAGCCTGAATTAAGACTGTTTTGCTCGTGGCATGTTGATCGTGCATGGAGAAAAAATTTTAAAAAATCAAGAACTCCGAAAAGCAGTTGGAAGCATACAAAACTGTAAGAACTTTACTTACAGAGACTGATGCAGAAGCTGAATATCACTTAAATTTCTGCAATCTGTTGCAAGTACAATTCAAATTGATCATTATTTATATATTCTTGCAAAATCTCTTGTTACCAGGATAGTGTGTTTGTGCAAGGAAATTGTCTTCTAATACCATTTATATTTGTGCCATGTGTTTGTTGTAAATAAAATTGGAATTGTACAAAATTTATATTTGTTCAAAGTATAGTGTTTCAAGGATTGAGCATTTGTGTAAGAAGAATTGTTATTGCATATCATTCATTTAGTGTGCAATGTGTGTTGTTTACAGGAGAGTGTCTTTTTTCAAAGAAGAGTGTTACTGAATATCACTTAAATTTCTACAATCCGTTGCAAGTAAAATGCAACTACTTAAGAATAGAATCACCTGCATATATACATTTGAATAAGAATTACAAATATGTTGAAATAGAATTTGAACATCTTTTATATTTGTTCAAAGTGTAATGTTTCCAGGCTAGTATATTTGTGGAGGAAGAATTGCTATTGGGTATCATTTATTTATTGTGAAATGTTTGTTGTTTACAGGAGAGTGTCTTTTTTTTCTTGAAAAAGTGTTACTGAATATCACTTAAATTTCTGCAATCTGTTGTTAAGTAAAATTTAAATTGATAATTTTTTTATATATTTCTGCAAAATGTCTTATTACCAGGATAATGTGTTGGTTGCAAGGAAATTTGTTTTTAAATATCAATTATATTTGTCCAAAATATGTTTCCAGGCTAGTGTATTTGTGTAAGGAAAATTGTTATTTGTTTTATATATCATTTTTTATATTTCCACATTCTGTTGTAAATGAAATGGGACGTCATTTCTATGGGAACAAAATGTTATGTTTTCGTGATAGTGTTTTTTTATATAAAATTGTTATTGAATATCATGAATATATGTGGGATGTGTAATATTTATTGAGTACTCTATTTTTGTAAGAAAGGTTGAAATTGAACATTGATTTTTTTATTACATGTATAGAAATTCTGTTATATCTATTCCAAAATGGCTAAAGGATGTACTATTGCTGACTGTCATTGAAATTCCATACTTGGTAAAATTTTAAATTGTAAATGAAGAACATTCATTACATGTTTTTTTTTTGTCATGCAAATAATTTGCAATAACAGCTGTCCTTTAGAGTCCTGCCAAAAGACAAAAATTCTGCTTACAACCAGCCTATTAAAGCAAAATCAAGAGTTTCTCCATAGAGAACAAAGGAAACAAGCATCACTCATTTAGAATTGTTCCGAGTCTATCTTATATGGAATTAACAACAAGTATTTCTTGCTCCTGTAAACAAACAGTAATTCTGAAGATGAATTTATCAAGCATTTAAATGAAGCCTTTAGCAGGTGAAAGTAATTTGCTGATCCGGAAATACAGAATTAAATTCTTCATTATTTATCATCTTGTAGCTTTGGAAGTTTTTGTTGAAACATTGATAAAGGTTTAAATTGTATCTGCAGAAGCTTCAGCATTCGTTCATGAAGATGCAATGAGTTAAAAATTAGATGACTGAAGCTTCTCTACAGAAAATGAGAAGATTTCAATATACAAAAGAAGTGTGGTTGGATTTATCCATCTGTATGAAGCCTCAACAGAAAATCAACTTTATAACATTCGTATGCAGTTTTTGCAATTTCAAGTGGACAGAAAATAACAAGGCAATTCATCTCTCAAAACTGAAAAATTTATGAAATGAATCAAATTTAAGTTTTTAAATAAAAAATTAAAACAAACGACAAGAAATTCTACTGAATTGCAGGATTTTAGACATTTTATCAAATGAGTATTGCTCAAAAAGTCAAGTTGGCTTCTTGTTGCAGAAGACAAGCGAACCACTGATTAATTGACTGAACAGCAAAATTATCACAAGAGAGCATTCAAAAGCCATATACCTATTGTCATAAGTTTGAACGTTAGGTCAAGTCATGTCCAAAGTGAATTGATGATGGAAACTACCATAACCTAAATTAAGAAAAGTTACCAATCGACAAACTTCAAATACAACTACTTGTGAAGCGTTAATATGTGTTGATGAAACAACAAGATATACAGTAAATTCATAATGAAGCATCAAGACCCATAATATTACTATAACTTCGCAGATTTTGTACAATTTTATACTAATGGACTACAATAACTTTGTTTATTTTCAACACTATGATATTTTGTGAGGTATCACAGTAGAAAAGTGTGCAAAACTGCCCAGGAAAAGGAATTATAAAATTTTTATAATAGACAAAGACCAGAAGCAACACGAAGATTTGAAGAATGATTGACATGTACCAGATATAAGTAAAAATCTTTTTCCATTGATAGCTTCTCAAGAAGGAGTTTCCAATAGTTGATTTGTGTGAACAGCTATAGTTTTAATTAAAGAATAGTAACACAGGAACAAATTTTATTTCATTTTCTGTGGCATAAAATTTTACTACCGATTTCAAATATTTTCTTATTGCTGTGTGTGTGTGTGTGTGTGATTTCAAATCTAAAATTAACTTCTCTCCTCAAGGTCTAGTTTCCATGTAGTTTTATATCATATGCTCTTACAAATATATAATGGTGGGCTACTGATGGAACATCAAAGGACATTGCCTAAAGTCTACAAATGCCAAAGTTACAAGTCCAAATTCTTGTCTGCACAGTGCCAATTGCTCTGCAAAAGTGTTTTTACCTATTTCATGAAAGAATGTATTTAAAATAATATATTATTTATATGCTTAATGTATTATAAATTCAGAAAAATAAGAATGACATTTTGTTAAAAATTCTGCAGTTTACTAAGAAAAATTAACTTCAGATTTAAAATCAGCATACTCGGGCCAGGTAAGAATAAGCTTGTGTCGTTGCAACAAAAATTAGGCTTTTATAAGGTAGGTATTGAAGTTCTTACTCCAAAAGATCCTATAGAAAGCTCTATTTTACAATTATGAAAAATTAAGTTATCAAGATAAAGGTCATGCAAAATCACTTTTGAAAATACTTATTGTGGATATACTGATCAAGATTTCCAGATTGTAATATATGAAACCTGTATATATGACAAAGCTCATAATTTTTTCTAGAAATGCATGTTTTGAATTGGGTAAACTTGAGTCAACAGATATATGTGGTCCATTCAATAAATCTTTCAGAAAATTTCAATATTTTGTTGTATTTAAGGATCATTTCACCAATTTTGGTATGTTTTCTTTCTTGTACAAAAGTCAAAGGTTTATACACCTTTATTCTCTACTGAAGATTTCCTTGCTAATGCAAAAACTTTAGGTCATAATGTTAGAGAAATCGTGAGTAATAATGGTGAATAGTTTGATAATGAAACGATAAATGGTGTTTATCAAAGATTAACATCACCATATACACCAGAACAAAATGGAGGCAGTGAATGAAGGAAACATAGAGGTTGTTGAAATGACCTGAATATTGGAAGTATTCAAGCAATCAGTTTCCACCAGCATTTTGGATTGAAACCGTGAAAACTTTTGTTTGCATACTAAACAGAACTGGGAAATCTTGAGTGAAGAATTTTTATCCATATGGGGAGTTTCAGATGCATAAATAACCTATTAAATACATGTGCATAATTAGATCTAGCTGCTTTGCTCGTTTTCCTTAACAGAAAAAAGGGAATGTATCAGAAACTGTGAAAGCCTTCATAATTGGATATGTCAATACCATCTTGGGATCAAAGAAAGCAAATCTGTGATTTGTTCCTGAGATGTTGTGTTGAAACAGAATAAAACAAATTGTAAGAGAATGTTACATTTCAAAACAACAAGGTAGGCAAGAGATGCGACTGAAGAAGGCATTAATACTGACAAAATATACTGCAAGCATTTGAGAAATCAACAGGGATAGAAGAATCTGAAACACTTTGAAGATTACTCTATGGAAGCTGAGGCATGTAACTCAAACTGAACCTGAAACTTATGAAGAAGCTATAGCCCTCTAGAAGAGGAACATAAGTATTGATCTAGTTGGCTGTGTGTCAATGAATTAACCTTCTGACAGCCAATTTTAAATTCTGAATTTTTTTGGTATTTTTTCCCCCTCTGGAAATAATTTTATTATTTATGTATCTATGTATGTATTAATAACTTTTCATCTTTGGGACTTTTTTTCTCTTTTAGATACTAATAAATAAATCTGAACAATAGCTCTGGAAATAAATTACAAATTCTCAAATAAATTAAAAATTCTCTTAAGTTCTATTAATATAATATAT
Source organism: Araneus ventricosus (assembly GCA_013235015.1). Classification (NCBI taxonomy): domain Eukaryota; kingdom Metazoa; phylum Arthropoda; class Arachnida; order Araneae; family Araneidae; genus Araneus; species Araneus ventricosus. Next base: position 16,307 of record BGPR01030600.1, read on the forward strand.
TGAGTGTTTACATTGAGGTGTCTAGATGAGTAAACCTTTAAAATGAAAAAAATTAGAACTCTTAAATGATTAATTTTTTATGACGCGGCAATGATTTTAAAATTGTACTTGCTCGCTCAGTAAAATTGAAAGTTATTTTTTCGCATCAAATTTGTCTTTTACTAATCAATAAGTTATAATCATTTACAAAGGTAAAAAATAAAGCGTCTAGAAAATCTTCTAGTGACATTATAAAATTTTATTCGTAAATGACCCCTTTGTAGTCGACTAGCCGCCTTCGGTGACCAGCTGTTTAGTCTAAATTAGTTTTAATTATAGCATTACCCGTCGCAGTTTCAGCCACGACAACTCGGCAAAGATGAACAAAAAAAACTGAATATTTTTTTGTATTTGACAGATAGTAAAATATTTGAAGATGTAAATTTTCAAATGACAGCGATACAATTCTGTATGATGCGTCGCAGCTAACGAAACTTACAAACTGAGTTTCAAATAACTTTCACTCAATTCATCTATCACTCATCAGTAGAATGATTAACGCTGAATATGGTCGTGAGAGCCGAACATGCTGGAGGCCCGTGTGAACCAGTGGGTACAAGAAGTGAGGCGGCAAAAAATTCATAGAAATCTAAAATACCCTGGAGTATAGGAGTTAGACAATAAAATTTTAAAATTAGTTAGTTTTATAACGAACACTATTGCTGCAATTTCTAGTTTTTGATATCAAATTTGATGAGTTATCACTTGAGGAAATTCGAGTTTGGCAGCAGTACTGTGTTCTTAAGCCTAACCAAAATTTTAATTAAAAAATTACCTATAATGCAATATACAAAAATTTGAAAGCGTTTTCATTCTCATAATTTTAAAATGGCAGGAAAGTATGAGATTAAATGCTTGAAGAAAGGACGGAAATCATTTCAGTGTACCTCACACACAATAAAACAAACTTGAAATTAAATATCTGTTGCTACGCTTTATAACAATATTACTTTGAAGCAGGTGTGATAGAATATTTCAGAAATGCAATTAATACTAAAGTGAAAATTTAATTTTGGAGTTCCCAAGAAAACACTTTATACTATCACAACCATAACAATTGCAAAAGCACCTGAATAAAAGATTTGCTGAAATAATGAGATGGTTTTAATTTTATTTACAACAATATAAATATTGTTACAATTCATGTTTTGAAACATTAATAAAAATTGAACAAAATGTTGCATGGAAATAACATCGGTGTCATTGAAAAGCTAATTTATCTTTAAGATGATGCAAAAAAGGGGGGGGGGTGTTGCGATAAAGGATCCGAAGTTATTCTGAAAAAATGTTAAAATTTAAAGTAATTTTTAAATAATTTAAATTCTAATTAAAATTTCAAAAAACCCTTTCTTAGTGAGCACCTACTCCCCAAGAAGCAACCACCAGCCAAATTTCAAGTCCCAGTGGTTTGCGAGATTTCGTGATGAGTGAGTCATGATATTTGCCTTCTATATAAAAAGATAAGACTTTAGATGTTGGAAACATGACGCTACAAGAACCCCCACGAAAAAAATAAACTCTTGCTTACAAGAAGGGATTGGGACATGATTCTCTTCTTTCATCTCTGGTCTAGGCCATTCTGGGTTTTAAAAGAACGTTGGGTTTCAGTGGGTTAAAATTATTTGATTTCTTAAGTATGGCATTAGATTTTTTTGGTGTGTGTGTTTTATGTAGATTTTTCCAGAGTGTGCGATTAAGTAATGTATTCATGCAATATTATTAACCAAGATGTCAAAGTTTTCAGTAGTATAATGATTTCATATAGTAAACAAGTTTGTCATGACAAATGTTTGTCAAAATTATAATGTATTATGTTTACATTATGATCTATGTTTCTGAAAAAGCGAAGAAGTTTAGAGGAGATAACAGTAATGGGGAATACTGTTATCATTTCTAATGCAATGAGGTGATATTTGAAAAGCAAGATGAACTGAGAATACTTGTATGTGATTAATAAAATATGTAGCCTAGTTCTTTCTTTTATAGAAACTGTTTTCATGTTCTTTGAAAGAGTCATGCATTTTTAAGGAAAGGATTAGTTTATAAATATACTGTTTAAATCCAATTCCTAGACTTCTACAAGTTTGATGTTTGCAGTGTAATGTGTTATTGAACATCTTTTATATTTGTGCTATGTTATAATATTTAAAGATTACTATATTTTAGATTTTTAAATAAATTTTTTATTGACCATCATTTATATTTATGCTCTGTGTAA
>BGPR01030601.1:0-15617 GCA_013235015.1 Araneus ventricosus
AAATTGTGCTTTGAAATTAATGCCCAAAGAAAGCAATTTTTAAATCATATAACTTTAAGATTGGCTAAACCATACGAGTGAAACATTTGACGAAACAATAAAATTGGTTGGAATTTTATTAAAACAATGGAAATCATTGTTACATATTTTGTTTAAAATTAACTTTGAAAAATTTCTTAAAATTAAAGAAAAAGTCGCATGACGAAATTCTTATTACCGAAAAGCATATTTTGAATTTTAAAGGTTGTGAAAATGTTCTTTGTGCGATATTATACTCCAAAGTTATTGAGGGAAAAATTATTATTTCACTAAATTTTAGTTAATTAAAAATATGATTAAAATGTTGAAAAGCCCACTTTCAATGAGCACCTAAGAAGTTTACCCCCGATTTTGGTATCTCTAGGCCCAACGGTCCTACATCTCGCAGTTTACAGAAAATATGCCAACCTTAAAACATTGTCGTTTAAAAACAAACACAGGACTTAAAAACCTGTGTACCAATGAAAATGAACAGCATTTTATTATAGCAAAACAAAGAATGCTCAAATTAAAATTAAGAACTAATTTTTAGAAATTAGTAGTACATAAAAGTAATAAAATTGGAATCATTAAGAAGATAATACTGATCTATAATATGAAAAATCTAAAAAAATTGAGGATAATTTTTACATTGCATTCTTAAGAAAGAAAAAGAATGCCATTTGATTTAACAATGGAAATGGTATGATTTTCCCTATATTTATCTGAAAATATTATTGGAAAATAATATATAAAAATTCGTTGAAATAAAAAATTGCAGAATCAGAATATACATTCAACAAATGAACAAAATGTAAAAAAGCAATGAAAAAAATGCCGAAAGTTCTAATCGGGAGAAACTATATGTATAAACAAAGGTGAGGAGAGGAATAAATAATATAAAACGCAACGACTGCGCAATTAATCTTGCAATTCTAGGAGTGTTGTGGAAAAATATCAATGTCAAATTTAAATAGAGAGTTTGCTAGTGGATGGTAGAGTATATATATATATATATATATATATATATATATATATATATTAAAAAGTTGTAAAATTATTTTTTGTACTATAATATTTTCCAGAGAGTTATCCTTGAAAACATCAAAATTTCGTTTCATTTATAACTAATTAAGGAAGTTTTTATACATATATCGCTTTGGGCTTTTTCTAGAAGTATATTCAATACTTTCCTCTGTGGGGGAGCTCTAAAGTCACAACACACATATTCATTATTTGGCAAATAGTAGAGTTATATAGAGCAAAAGCATTGAAAGGACCTTCCACAGCATGAACAAACTATACACGTATTTTCTTTCATTAAACTCGTCAGTAACTATCATTTTTTACGACAAACTATAGAGTTAAACCTGAAATACAATAAAAAAAATATTTATTTAATTTACACCAAAAATATTTTAATTACTTTAACGGCTGAAAACTTTTTCATTTTAATAATAAATGATTAATAAAATAAATCAGATTAATTTCTAGAAAGAGATACAGAGTTAAAGAAACTTGGAATGGAAAGGGAATGAATTTCCTCTAGAAGCGCCATTGCCTTAAAATATAGTAAAACTACATTGGCGAATATCTGAACAAGCATAGTTCCTGTTATAGACGGCGATACCTTCCACCAAATCATCTACAGGCACTAACAGGAACCAAACTCGTTCCGGAACAGGTTAGAGGGGTAGGAAATGTGTCCTCCGGTTAACGTTACAAATCATTCCACCTGTACCGTGACTTGTAACATTAACGCGAGACTTATTTTTTTGCCTAGTTATTTCATTGTATTTTTTTATTAAATTATCGAAAGTATTGCAGTCTGTTCTTTATGATCCCATTGTTGGGTGAGTAAAGTTAAAGGGTGTTTAGTTTACACATAAGCCATTCGTCCATGACGATACAAATTTTTTATGACATCAGCACCCCAACCCGAATTCTGGATTCACCACTGGAATTAACATTTAAAAAATTCATTGTTAGCTGAAATAGATAAATATGGAGATTAAGATATTATTTATAGGCATTAATAAAAGCACAATTTTTATTTCACTTCCTTAAAAGGGTAATTCTCGTAAGAGGGGTCAGTTTTGTTTAGGCATAAGAGCAAAACTTTACTTAATTTGTATGTCTGTCAAACCCCACAAAGATACACACACAAGACAGTGAATAAAGGTACCTTTGATGGATTTCTTCAAATTTAATGATTCACAATTTTTGATGTTTAGGAACCACCGTAGCAAATTTAGTTTCCTCTATCTGTTGTGTTTTTTTTGAATTAACAAGTTCATTTAAAATGGACATAATCCCAAATTTTTTGGGTGGGAGGGGTGGAAGAGAAGAAGAAAATTATTAATTTATGGTATCTATATCTGTAAGTGTGCTGGGATTTTCAATGTGTGTTCTCTTTAAAGAATTAAATTTAAGCTTCGGTGGTATGGATGAGTAAAAGCGGCGCAGAGGGTGAAATATGGCATTTTTCACTAGCAATCCACATAAAACAAGCTCACCCTCTATAATCATGTGCTTGGGAATCTTTTTTGTCTTTTCATAATATTTAGCATTATAAAGTTACCAAATTTTTTACATTAATGTTTGTCCCCATTATACTAAAGGGAGGTGTGATGAAGTATCAATTTATACCCCCCCTTCGACCATTTAATACCTCTTTTCACCATTCCTAGGTGGACAACAACATGTAGCGATGAGAGGCCTCTCTATTTGACATTCTTAAAGATGCTGTGTTTTTGAAGTTTGTCTGCATATTTTCATTCGAATTTCTTCTTTGCTTTAGAAACAGAATCCTCTGGAACAATATTAGAATTTAACAGTTGGTTGAATTCTAGGTATTAAATTCTAATAAAGGTCTGCAAGCACCTGCTTTCAATTGGGGTTGTCGATTTTTCAAAAAAAATTGATTTATTTGATTCATCAGTTTTTTTTTAAAATCAAGTTTTTTTTTATTTTAATGATTTTTTTAAAACTACATATATATATTTAAGATTTGTAAAAGAGACAATAGACAGTCAGCAAATTATATATATACAACAACATACCAGTCATAAACTTACTTTAAAAAAAAAAATTAAAAATTTTAATTCAAAAGTAAAAACAACTATTTAAAAATATTTGTGAACTAAAATATAAAAATACTATGCTTTCAAATATAAGACAATTTTATTAAGGAAAAAGGAGTATATAAAAGTATCATTTCTTGATATAGATATATTGTATGTTAGAATATTGAATTTTACACTCAGCTGTTCATTTGTTTTCATTACAAACACAAGTTTGAAACTTTCTCAAATCCCTAATCTGTTTCACCCAAAACGATAAATAAAAATTTTCTAAAATAAAATTTTTAAATTCAGACCGAGGTGCATTGAGGCCCTCAGGACTACCCACAATGGCCTTAGAGCCCTAGGCTATTAAATATGATATATTTGTCGATATTGCACACACGCTCAAAACATTACATATAGTATAGATCATAGTTTAAATTGCACTATGTAGATGTTTATTTTTTTTTGGAACATATGCATTACCCAATTATCTTGTTTGAACATTATTGCAATATAAAAACTTTATTTGTCCCTAGCGTATTTAGTTTTTCTCCAGTGATAAAAACAGAAACTCATTTCTGCATTTTACTGTATTTCTTTCTTTGTGAGCAGCAGTCAACTCACAATATTTATTTATTTTATAAAAGAACCTCATACTTTGTGTTACTCGTAACACTTCATTTTATTGTGTTGCTCATTAGAGATTTATTTAACCCTTTGCGGTGAAGTGTATAGTTAATGGCACACCACCTATTTTACTAAACTTCTCAATATTAAATTCAATTTATAAATGGAAAATGATAGGTTTGGGATGGGGCTAATAGTATTCTAGAATGTATACATAGCAGTCTTATGATTGTTTCAGAATGGGAATTATTAGAGATAAAGTTTGGGAAGGATTCTTGCTTGCGGAGATAAGAGTTTTCAGTTCTGGATGTTTAACAGAATTTTAAGCAAAGTAACTTCGAAGAAAATTTTGCTCCCACTATTCTTAAGTTTTAATTCTTAATTTTCTGTAGATTCAACAATAGTACGGAGTGTATCAGGTGAAAACATATCTAAGGGGGGGTTCTCATGAACCCAAATGGGGAGACTGACCCCCCCCCTTGAACAGTAGTTTTGAAAAAACTTTTTTTTTGCAATTCTATGAACAATAAACTAAACCCCATTCATGTTGTTTTCTCATCATAATTTTCAAAAAAAATTGCCTTGCATTAGCAAGGGTTGAAAAATCTAATTTGCTTGTGTTCCTCAAAATAAAGAATGGAAAGTACTCTGGTTACATCATTCAATAATTTTTTTTTTAATGTTCTATATATTTCTTTCTTTAAATATACATTTTTTTTCTTGAAATATAGTTTTAAAAATACTAAAATCACTATTTAGATACGTGAGCAATTTTATTTCAAGCAGATTAACTTGATATTTTAAATAAGGTAGTTTAAATCGGTGATTTTTTAAAAAGAATCAGTTGATTTAAATCAGTTGATTAAATCAGTTCAATTTTATTGATTTAACACATAACCTAAACCAGACTTTTCACATTTGTAAATAAAATCTACAAAATAATTTTAAATTCAAAAAAAACTAGTGTTATCTACAATAATTATTTATATTATTAATTATTTCTTCACACTTCAGTTATTTATTTTCAAATTTCATCTTGCACAACACTTTTCTACATTTACATACATGCAAACTGCTACAGTTCTTTGTAGTTACTATAAGTTTATGAAAATCTCCATATTCGACAGATGGGATTATTCACAGAAATGAGTTTTCCCTTGTACTTTGATCGTTTGTAATCAAGTACAGTACATAAGAATTCCTGGAATGAAATTTACTCTTTTTTCTCTCCCAGTATCATGTTTAAATTTTTTTTTAATTGTAGGGCATTAACTTTTCCATTTGTATTATTAGATGTTAAATCTGGATAGATTGTTTTGAAATTATTCCCTGCTGGAAATGTAGCTTCCTCTTTACTATAACATAAGATCTTGAAAATATAAATAAATTTATTTATTCATTTCTTTATTAATATTAAATGTAATCAGTCTCTTATGCGATACATACTTTACAAGTGTACAGGTTTCTTAATTATAATATAGTAATTTTTTCAGATTTTACATTTCATGTTTTCAAAATGTTATATAGTATTTCTATTTCTTCTAATAATAGTGAAATATACCTTGTATTATTTATCCAGATGAATATGTTTTCTAAAATGATTATAGAAATGGGGACAAATGAGTTTCAAGAAGGGACAAAACTTCTCTGATCATCAATGGGATAGGAAAATTCAATTAAACAACTTTGGTTTTTTACTGAGGAAGAATTTTCAAAGATGTATTTAGACAGATTAGTTAAAGGGAGTTTGGATAACCATTTCAAAACCAAGTAAAATAAATGATGAACTTTTGCCACACTGAAAAAGTTTGGGAGGTGCTGGTTCTAGATCCTTATGCAGAGCTGTTTTAATATACTATCCTCTGACTAACTTATTGTTGATTTTTTTTCTTTAGAGCACCTATTGGGTTTCATAGTTCCCTTTTTTTTAAATATCTTTTTTGTTTCAGCGTGCTTCTTAAATTGTTTTATTGTCTTGTCCAGTGAAGACTAGAATTTCCCTTATTTTCTTTAAATACTTTGAAAGAATTGGAGTATACTTACAACAACATTTCCATGTTAATGCATTTTAACTTTTTTTTAAGTTGAACTGTTCATGACAGGTATTAGTTACATCAAATCTTGGTGAGCTTGGTTGATTTGCATTTTATGATCAAGGTTGTGTAATTAACATTTCTCCATCCTTATTGTATATATTTGAACTGGATACTTCTTTCGCAAAATTTTTCCATAAAAATGTAAAATATAGGGTGTAGTTATAATTAAAGATGCTCCTAGGTAGTTCAGTATTTGGATTTGGTGAGGTTTTTTTTTTACATATTTTGAATAAATATGTGCTAAAAAGGCCAAATAAAACTTTTTTTGTTATGGTAAAACATCTACTTCTCAGCATATCACATTGCCATTTTTTGTACTTAGAGACAAGGAGGAAAATGAACAATGTTACAGATACGGTGGATTTTTAAATTTTTTCTCATAATTATAATAAAAAAATAAATGTACAGTTATAACTTTACTTATGCAACATATTATATACCTGTTTTGTTAAATATATTGTATTATGACTCTCCTTATCCATTATATTGGATATATTATTGCTTGTAAAAATCAGTTTCTTTTCCTCACTCATTAACTTAGAAGAAAAAAGGATTCAAGATATTCTTTTTTGAAGCAATGAGGATATAATGGACTAATTGGTTAGTATATTTGTTTTCGAAGACCAGAGCAATGAAATAGGCAGGGGAAACTGAAGCTAGGAAACATATTTGCTACTTGTTTCTCGAAGACAGGAAGAAACTGAAATACTTATTGTATTTTATATTTCCCTGTCTACCTTATAAAACATTAAGAGAAACCTTTACACGCCTCTTTAATGAAAATTTAAATAAATTAGATAATATCCAAGTTCTATGTACTCTTTGTTTCAAATTCTTGAGGAATTTTTCTGTTGTAAAATTGTAAAGGGAGTAGCAATATTGAAATAATAAAACTTAAATATGTACTTCGTATATATTGACTTATTTGGCATATTACAAAGGGAATACCCTAATTGTAATTAAAGGGCTGTAAATGTGCTTTACTGCTTTCTGTATTCAAATAAAATTTAGAAATCAAGAAACAAATTTAAAAATATCCAGATATTGTTTCTCAACTATATTTAAATCATCAGTTGAGTTGTCATTTTACTTTCTTTAGAGATTAAATATTTTTATTCTCTCTTTCTAAGGTTTAATGAAAAATAAAAGCATTATAGTGATGAATAGGTTTATTTTTTTTGGTATAAGGAATGTTGAATTTGATAAATTTATATTGTTATTGAAAAATATTCAATATGGCATTAAAAATAATTTTAGAAAATTACTATAACTCATTTCCTTTCTCCTTTATGCCGCTTAAAGATGAAAGAAAATTTACCAGATACTTTTCTTGGGAGCAAAGTGGCGTAATTTTTTAGAATAGCAGTAATCCTCACTTGGTTTTCTTTGCTTTTAAACAAGTCTTTTTTATATGTTATTGTGCATATTCAGGTTACCTGAATATCTATTTATATATACTTAATGATTTATAAATTTATTTGTACTATTATGTTCTCATCTGAAGAAGCAATTTTATTATTACTTTTGATGCTTAAAGGGGGGGGGGGGGGGAGAAAGATCTACAATGTGAATAATATAGTTTTCCCATGTTTTAAGGACAGTCTATTTACATGGAGTAAATAGTGTATGTAAATTATTTTCAGATGTTACTATTTTATTTTAAATTTGTTGTATTTGAAACTTTGTTAAACATTTTGCTATGTGTGCATTTCCATTCATTTTTTCCTCATCAGACCTTGCTGTACCAATAATTTTCTTTAAACCTTAATATTTTGTACTAAAGATTAGGCTAAATTAATATATTGAATTATTAAAATGATGAATTTTAAATTTTTATGTCTGCTTTACATCAACTATGGAAATGTTCTTTTTTGTGACAATAATACCACTTGCATTCACTCTATCTCATTTAACATAGAATTTTGTTTAACCATTTATAATACAAACTAATAGGTGTATTAATTTTAAAAAATCTCAAAGAATAAATAAGCAAAATCATTTACTATTCTTAGTTGTCTAATTTGAGATAATTTAATATTTGTAACTATATTTTCAGAGAGTGCACTTAAAAATTTTATAGACTACATCATTCAAATTGTTGATTTAAGCAAAATTGAATAATATGCCAGTTCGTATATGATGTAAACTTTTAAAGAAGCATATGGAATACAGAACTAGAATTCTTAATAGACATGGTCCATTTATATCCTAGCTTCCTGGTGATTCATTCATTTCTCAGTTCCTCCATTTAATTTTAACATATGGAAGTTGATAAAATAGATAGAAGAAGAAAAAAAAGAATTTTCATTATTTAACTACATTAAATATATTAATATATATTGTCTAGCTAGCAGTTATGTAATCAAATCAAAATTCTTTAATCAAAAGAAATTACGACATACCAAAATTTTACTTTTTTCCCTACTACAAATCACCAATCAAGAATACTTCATTGACAGTTAGCCACAGGGTTTTAAATTTTTTCCATCACTGCAGACCTACCATCTATGTACCAAAATATGAAACATTCAAAAGAAATAAAATAAATAGTAGATGGTCTGTTGTGCCCCCCAGTCTTTCCCTATATTTGGCGATACATATACTACAAGTTACTAATGCTTTCTTTGTGTAATGATTGAAATCATTTTATTCTTCTTCCAAATTCTGTACTTCTAAGTTTAATGAAATAAAGCTTTTTTAAGTTATTATAGGTTGATTTTCCAGGATAGAGTATTTTTAATAAATATATTAAATTTATAAAGAAATTTCTTGATTTTAAAAGAACTCAAACTATTGTGAATGGAATAAAATATATTATTGCTATTTAAGAAATATCAAAACATCACACTTACTTTAAAGAATTAATATCCAATTATATAACTTTCATTATCTCTTTTATACTTAAAGACTCACAGAGAAATATTAATGGATTTTTTTGCTGGAAAAATATTGAGCCAGCATTTTTGCTAATAAATCTACAACTACTTCTTTAATGGCATACTTCATTTCTAGTGCAAGAATAACTGTAATTGTACATATTCAGATAACCTAAGATATGGGGTTTAGATATATGTGAATTTTTATAAAACATATATTTACTTGAACATCCCTTTGCAACAGTTTGATTGTTATTTGTTTTAGCTGAAGGGGAACAAAGTAAAAGAACTGCAGTGTCAGTAATATAGTTGCTACATTCTCTGAGATTATATTTGATGAGGGAAGAAAATATTAGTGTAGAATTCTTTTAGATATTTTCTAATTATTTTTTCAAATTTCTGTTGAGAACATGGTTTCATATTCTGTTATATATTCATTTCTATTCGTGTTTTTCCTCATCAAACTAATTTACTTAAAATGCATTGAGGTGGTGTAATAATTTTTTCATCACAATTTAAAGGCCTTTAGCTAGGCTTGTAATACATGTGCTATGCATTGTTTTTTTTTTATATGGTGATTATATATTTTCCAGATTTTGAAGTTGAAAGCTAGGTGAAAACAACAGTTTTCTTCCAAAGTCCAGGTATTTGAATTTAAAAAATATTATGATGTGTAATCAAGATGGAAATTGCTTTGCAATGCATACTTTTTATGAAACTTTTATTGAATTTAATTTTAATGAAATGACAATTAATGTTTTGCAGTTCCATCTTAAATCAGGAAATTTAGTAAATTTCACAATTTTATGTATATGAATTATACATTGGCCAATTTTTCCCTAAGAAATTACTGCATGAAATAAATGTAATGTAACAATATTCTCACGCATTATTTAGAATTTTGAATGGTCAAGATGTTTCAATTGGTAACATAGTGCACCATTTTAATTCACTGATTCCATCATTAGGGTTTACCCTTCCCACCCCTGATGTTGCCATATTTCCCAATGTAGAAGACCAACAAGATGATATGGCAACGACGTCCAATAAAATCACCATCCTCTCCGTATTAAGATTTAATTTATGACTTGTTCCAAGAATCATATAGGCTTTAAAAGGTCTCTTTCATTGAAACTCTTTTCAAATTACAGTCACTTGGCTCAATTCTTTTGAGAAAAAGGGCTGCCCACCTCTTTTAGTATGATCTTCTTACAAGGATCTAAAAGTGCCCGTGATAAGAAAGACTTTTGGGATCACCCTTAACTTCATTCATAGAGTTAAAATAATTGGAGGTTCTTCTTATCCCCTAATTGTGCCCTCTTCCTATATTGTTTATGGTTCCCTTTAACCAGTCCAGCATTTTAGCTATTTTTTGGCTTGGTTATTTCCACCTCCTTGCTAGAGCAGTTTGACATCTAACTTTCCATCATTTGTTATTAGTTTTGATTGTGCATTTTTTAATAAAAATGACTAAGTGTAAACTCTGTTGTGAAGCGGCTGATCTGATATGTTTTGTATGACTTTTAATATAGTTTTTTTCTAATGTTATAGTTGTTTTGTAAAATTAAATTCTAATTTAAATAAATGGGATTTTATGATGCTTTATACTTGAACCATATTTTTATATCGTCAAATAAATGTTTTATCTAACTCACTATTGATCCCTACTATCAGAGAGTTTATGATTCATTTATGCTATTTAATGACATAAAATAAGAAAACACATATATTATCTAAAAAACTGTTTAAATTTTAGCTTTCACTTCAAAATTTATCCTGTGAACAGATGTTAGATCTGTGTTTTCAAGGAATTACAAAACTCTTATAGCCAAAATTGTGAAATTAAAGTTTACCATCAGGTTTAAATATAGATTTGTACGTAATTTGTATTATGGACTTGAAAACAATGAGAATTACAAGAATTCCCTCTGTTTTTTGGTAGTTACTAATTTATAAGTTTATTTATCCAAAACAAACCAATTAAACACAACATCATGCATACAAAATTTTTTAAAAGTTCATGTCTTGTTCTCCATAGGCTATATTATACCAATGTTTTTTATTTTGATATATTAAATTCTTCTTAAGGAGGTTGTGCCACTTTTCCCATGATTTTCATCGACAAACAAGGTATGTGCATTTTATATATTTACTGTACATGTAACATGTAAATAAAGTAATAAATCTAAAGATAAATTTACATTTAAAATATTTAATAATTATTAATAATATAGTAACTACTTAATTACTTTATTATATTTAAAATTTCATTTATTAATTATTACAATATATTATTTTTTTATTATATATGTTTCATTTGTTATTTATAACAAGAGTTGAATAAAGATGTTTATACACAGTGAGGATAAAACATATAATTTTTTGCTTTAAAAACTTAGAATTTTGACTAGAATATTACAAATATTGCAGCTAACAAAATAACTATGTGTGATACATGTAGCTATATGAGGAATGTGTAAAAAAATTAGTTTTCTTACTAAAAGCAACTCTAAATATTCAATAGAAAAATAAATGAGATTTTTTTAAAATTTACAAATATGGAAAGATTTCTCTGTGTATAAAACTTTATATTTTAGAAGGCAAATTGTGGGATGAATAATTGTGATAAAATTAAGTCTGTGGGTATGCATTAGATACAGTCAATAAGCAGGTTGAAAAATAAAATACTTTATTTTGCAATTATTCTAAACTAGAAACATAACTTTAAATAACAAAACAGCACCTTGGTAAAATTCTAACAAGTTGTCGGAAATCTCAACAGCTCAAAGGTTTCTTATTAGCTCACCAGTCAAAATCCAACTAACTTGCAGCAGGAAAGCACTATACTTTCAACAGGGAGAGTGAGCTTTAGTATAGAAATTGACATAAATCTGAAAGTTCTTGTAAACCAGTAGAATATATTTAGAAGGTCCTTCAGAGAATTCCTTTTATATAAGGTCATTTATCGATCATGTCTTAAGATTAACATCTCAGGGAAGCAATTTATAAACTGTAACAAATATATATTTTGAAGCTAGAAGCTGTATCATGGAATCTCTCAGATTCTTCAACAAAGGCAGATTTTTAAAAAAATAAGTTTTGTATAAATATACTATTTATGAGAAGTTAAAAATGTATTTTATTTTTGGAAGATTTGCATCCTGTAGTTTGTATTTTTCAAAACACTCGACTAGATTCAGATTCAAAAGAAATGTTCTAATAGTTGATGATTTGCTTTTAACACTAGTTGAATTTTGCTATTTGCATATAAAATTTTTTTGCCTTTAGGAATGTATGTTGGTACAGCTTCCTGTACCAGACACAGAGTGAGAATTTCCTCCCAGCAATTCAGCAGTTCTTCTGGTTCGTCCCACATAGCCAGAAAGGTTTTAAAAACTATAAATGTCTAGTAGGAACCGGATTGTAAGGTGCCCTTTCCTGTTTGACTCTCAGTTACCTGTGACAGATATATGATGTTCCCAGTTGTAAAATCTTTACTCGCAAAATAGCAGTTTGGTGCTAAAGAAGGGTGGGAGGTTCCTCTGAACATACACGGGATAGGGTCATGTGCAGGATCAAAATTATGTAGGGCATGTGTTTGAATAAAATGACCTTATTCTAACTCAGTAGGTCAGAAATTTTCCGCCCATGGGTGTGGTCAGTGGGACTATTCAGCCTCTGTGTGGCAATTCGAAAGTTACATCAAATTTATTCATGCACGATTTTAGTTTCTCTTTGGAGAAGAGCAAACAGAACCAGCACAGTATTTGTAGATTCTATCGGTATTAAGTTATGAGATATAATAGTAAGAGAGCGGACATTTTGATTTCGCCTGCACCTACAGCATTCGAGGTGTCGTAAACAAGGTTATGTTACTAAATGAAATGTTATTTTCATAGAGATTTATTAATATTTGTTTAATTTTATATACTCTATATGTAGATTGTAAGGAAGGGCAATTCAAATTTGCATTACACGGTATGATTAATGGAAGTTTAAGAGTGTAGCGTGCCTGAGTAAGGAATGGTCGCCTCTTGTCATGATAATATTCAAGTGGGAGGTCAAAAGCCAATAACCCTCTCATGTAAATTGAAACTCAAACCATTAAACTTTCTACTTTTATAGTGGATCATAAAAATACCTCAGGTCGGCTAATTTGTTTGGCAAATAACTTTTCGTTGGTTCCTGGCAAAGTTTTGAAAACGGGTAAAATACCTACAAATAATGATTTGGTCTTCGATGCAGTACCGACAGTTATAGATTATACTTGGTTAAATCCTCCGCACTCACTTATTTTGTGGTAAAACTAGTTTAGAATTTTGCAACCCGTTCCTCCCTAATTTAGATCATAACTTTTATCGCCTAGAAAAAGAATAAATTGGCGATGCAAGGTATTTTGGGGTGCAATTGATTTTTTTTTTTTTTTTTTTTGGTCTCATGCACTTTGTAAGTTCCTTACAATGAATTCATTAGTTCATTGTTTGGAATCTGGTTTTTTCAAATTCAAATGAAGTTCTTATCAAAACGGTCCTTCGTCAAGAAATATCAACTGCTTGAGCACGCCAATTAAAACAAATCAAAAATGTATAAAAAAAAGAATTCAGAGCAGAATTTTATTCAAATTTACTGATTAAATCAACAATTAAATTGAAGTTAGCTGGAAGCACACCTGGACCAATTCGGAAACGAGATTTCCTTGTACCAATGAAACATAATTTACAAGATATAAACATTACGAGCGCACCTGAAATGATGTTGTCACATCCATGAAATCGTCATATCTTAGCGACAAGTAGATTGGTGATTCAAAATAGGGAAGAGATCGCTGTACCTAGAAAACTTAAAAATTAACCAATTTTGTTCTGTCTATGAAGGTACAATTTTATAGTGTTTTTTTAACACAATGTCAATTTCTAGGGAAAATTTTTAATTTTCTTTTTTTTTTATGTACTCTTCGGTTGTTAATTTGTGTATTTCCCAACACAGGATTGCTCCTATAGTTAATTTTCCTTTTAGCTTTCAGAAATCAAATTTATTAGTAAAGATCACGGTTATAGAAGGTAATATTGGCGATATTAGTTGACCGGTGGGAGTAGTTTTTATTTTTTGTATTTTATGTTGTGCATTTGGCAAATGAGTAAAATATATAAAATTAAATTTTAAAATGTAAGCGATATAATTCTCTATGATAACTTCACAGCTAACAAAACTAAAAAAACTGCTTTGCAAATAACTCTCACTCAGAATTCATCTATATCATTGGTGAAGAATCTCTAGATAATAGTTGCGAGGAGCCATGTGTGCTGGGCATAGTGTGTGAACAAGGTGGGTGCCAGTGGGTGGCAAAAATTTATAGACATCTTAAAGGTGTAGAGAATGAATTAATAAAAATTTAATTTAAAAAAAAATGATTAATTTTTCCCTAACACTTGCTTTCTGTAATTCCAAATTTTTTGGGCAGCTAAAATGGAGAGTAAAACACATCTTTCCTAAAGTAGTCACTGCCATTGGTACCCTCGTCGCCCTCCCTCCCCTGACTTGCCACTGATTATTTGTTATATGATTGGACAAATTTCTCCCTGAATGTAACAGTCACAAACCTCTCTCCCTCTAGTGCTATATCCTTATGTTGCTTGACCTTAGTGAACCGTGAACAAACGCCGTTTCTACACTGAATTGTGTTTGAAAACTTATTTTCAAAGTTAATTAAAATTAAACAGAGCGTGGCATGAAAACCAATTGTCATTTAAAGCTATTTCTTTAAACTTTTAAGATAATGTTAAAATGGTTTCTGCGTGTGTAACTTTTGAATAAAGAATTCTCAGCTTGTCAGAACGTAAGTCAAGAAGTTAAAATTTCAAAGTTCGTTCTCTTTCGAAATTCTAATCAAAACAAAACACTTCTCTGCTTGTCAAACATTGCCAAAAAATATTATCAAAATTATATCATCACTATTGCAATATACAATCAGATGCCGCGTAACGTTCAAACTATATATTACACATGATATATCGCAATAATTAATACTTTCTATTAAAAAAGCAAAATTAATTTAACATGATTAATATAATTTAAAATTTCAGAACTATTGATCCTTGAGATAAATTTTATCAATTTTTAGTTCACTATTTTTAGACTATTAAATTTGAAATTAGGGCAACAATTACTCTTTTAAATTTAAAATGCAATTTAGGTTCTCTAACAATGAGAATAATGCTGTGGTTTAACGTCTGCAAGTGCTATGACTGCGTTTTTATTGTTGGGAACATTATCAGAAACTGAATCCACAAGGCTATTATATTGAAGTAATGGAGGAAACATATATATATATATAACAGTGCCCATTGAAACTTTTGCATTGAAAGAAAAAATGCAAGCAAAACTTCAAAAAAAAAAAAAAAAAAAAAAAAAAAAAAAAAAAAAAAAAAAAAAAAAAAAAAAAAAAGTGCTAAAAACAGTGAAATTTTCAATTCTTTTAAAATTTAGATGCTTTGCACGATCGGAAGATATCAGATTTGAATATTTTTTTAAATTTCAATACCAATCACCAACTTTTCGTGCTATAGCAGATCGATATAATTTGAATTTTTCAACTCCATCTATTTTATACTAATGCGATGTTATAACTTAAAAATATTTCTTTTTTTCTTTAACAAGGTTATAAAGATGGATGCCTCAGAAAGAAGGATCTTTCTTCAAATAAAGTGAAATATTGATATTAGATTATTATCCATAATACATCTTTAGCTTATTTTAAAAGAGAAAACTCAAGTTTTATATCGCATCAGAACATACAAGATGGAGCGTTTATCAAAGCAGATGAAACTTACATCTAATTAGCAGGTTGTGTGTGAAAACAGTTGAATTACTGATAAAATGTAAATTTCGAGATAAAGGATCTTTAACATCATCCTGTGGTCAGAATTCTTCCA
>BGPR01030602.1:0-18563 GCA_013235015.1 Araneus ventricosus
TTAGAATTTGAATTTCAAAAAATCGTTCTTCGTGATACACCCTAATATAGTAGCATGAAACTGGTAAAGGAAAACAAATTCAGTTTCAGGCTTTTAATGATAGAGTAACGTTGTTTCTCTTAAACGTATACTTCTTTTTTGCTAAAAAAGTATTTTCTGAATATTCACATTTTTGCCCTAGCATTTGTAGCAAAACAAATTTTCGTTATTCAAGTAAATTGCAAATAAAATTGTACCGTACGTGTTTTTACTAGGAAAATAAACACTCATTGCGTAAAAGAAATCAAGTCTGAAAGCAAAAAGCAATTACTAAAAGATTTATTAAGTTAATTTAATTTTGGCTGCTTCTACAAACATTTAAGTTAATTTCTTATAATGTTCTGAAATATTCAATGAAGAACAGACGCCAGCGTCGAAAATAAGAAGCTGGCCGCTCTAAATTTATATTAAGGTAATGCAATTTGAATTACTGCTTTCGGTAGAGTAGGTCGTCTTAATGCGGTATTAGGAAACAAGGACTGATGGCAGACGGTTATTTTGGACTAATGGAATTATTGCAATTAGTCGTGGAAGGTAATTTTACCTTTAGTGAGCCAACCAGAAATTAGGACCAAGGAATCATTTCATCACTGATTGCAAAATCAATTATCTATTACTTTAAAACGGCAATCAGGTTAATGCTGACGGAGAAAAAATGGGTGAGTATGAATAATAATAAAATTTATCCTCGACACAAAATTAAAAGCAAATTTCAACTATTTGTTAATTTATGGATTGATTAACAGTGAGTATAAAGATAATTTATATTTAAAAGGAAAAATTTCTCTTCCTAGCTGCTGTCTTTATTGATTGTGATGAAAAAGTCTATTATTTTATACTGACAAAAATGCGATTTCTTTGTTTTCACTGATTACATTAAGCAGTTCTAAAATATTAAGCCTGCATATAAAAACAGTGAACTAAACAGAAATTAGGACCAAGGAAATCATTTCATCACTGATTGTAAAATCAATTATCAACTTTTAAACGGCAATCAGGTTAATGCTGACAGAAGAAAAACGGGTGAGTATGAATAATAATAAAATTTATCCTCGACACAAAATTAAAAGAAAATTTCAACTATTTGTTAATTTATGGATTGATTAACGATGAGTCTAAAGATAATTTATATTTAAAGGGGAAAATTTCTTTTCCTAGCTGCTGTCTTTATTGATTGTGACGAAAAAGTCTATTATTTTATACTGACAAAAATGCGAATTCTTTGTTTTCATTGATTACATTAAACAGTTCTAAAATATTAAGCTTGCATATAAAAACAGTGAAGATTCTAAAGCTTCATCCACAGTACTGATTTATATTTGAAAGTAAGTTATGCATTATTATTCTCTTTCGGAATCTGAAAAATGTTTCTGAGGATGAATAAGTAACTGTAAATATAAAATAAATGCATTTGATACCAGATTAAAAATATACAACTAATTATTAAAAAAATTTTTTTGACGTTATTCCAAGATTTATACTAATATTTCACAATTTTTTAGTATGGATAATCGTTTCAAAATTATTGACATTAAGAATTATATATCTTGACATTTATATGAAACATTATTCTTAGCTATCACAATCTGTTTTTTTCTACAGATAAGTACGTAAACCGCTTTATTATCCTAAGATAGTTTTTTATTCGACATCTACATTGAAAAAGCGTCAAAACGGTTTTAGTTACATATTCAATATCGCCTTAATTGTCCAGTCAACGAAGAAAAAATAGAAAAATAAAATGGTGTAGTTTTGAAATTCGGCACAGTTGTTGGGTAGAGTGCCCTGAACGACGTACTAAAAGTCCCCGCTAGTGGAGGGTGCGCAGGGGGTTGAAAGAGAGATTTCTCAGTTTTTCTTAAATATCTCGAAAACTATGGATTCTATCGAAAAACACTCAATTACAATATTAAACTACATGCAATTTCCTACAAAAAAGTTCTACGTTTTTTTGTAGAATCAATAGTTTAGAAGATACAGGGGGATTTAAAAGTTAATATTTCTAAAATTCCTTATTGTAATGGTAAAATCAATTGAATGTGCTGAAGCAACAACCCTCAGAAAGACCTCATGCCTATACAATAATTATTCAACGGTAGTATTGTACGTGTCGAGAGTAGTGCGATGTCAGGGCGGGGGGCGACAAACTTATTTGATGAACAGTCGTGCTCCCTTCCTTCCCTCATGTCAGATCCCCTCCACAAGATCCCTTCTACTCAGACTTTTGGTTCTGCTAACGCTCCATGAGTGTATTTAGACAGTATAATCTAAATCTACATATCTATGCTGAGTTTGATTCAAAAGCTCGCAACCAGTCCGTCACAGTTCGACAGAAACATTTTCTTGCCATTGAAGAAATAAGACCAGGCATGTTCAATTACTAACACTGAAAATGTCTGCTAAAGGAATTGAATTTAGAGTCGCTACAGGGGATACAAAAAAGTCCTCGCTCACCGGCGGGGTCTTTTGGTATGTCGTTTAGGAGACTACACCAACAACTGTGCCAAATTTCAAAATTACACCATTTTTCTTCTATTCGTCGATTTTAACTGTAATTTAAATGACATTTTATTACAGTTTAACTTCGTTGACTGGACTATAACCCTTTCTAAGGCCGTGGGAATATGCTTCCCACCAAATCATCAATTTTTCAACGCATTTTTTAAGGTTGGCGTAAGTTCTCGCCAAATTTTTAGATGAAACAAAAACCTGGATGTTCCAATTTCTTATCTCAAACCATAACGAAGTGTCTTGACTCGGTAATTAATTATTAATTAATAAAATTAATTAACCAAAAAATAATGTCATCCCATAAGCTAAGTGAATTTCTTTTCTTAAATTAATCTAATCCTCAGTTATTTTATGATACCACTATTAGAAAAAAATGGTCTTATAAAGAGTTAAAGTGACAGAATTGATTTCCGTGAAATTGTGAAAAAAGAAATTCTTCTCGTCAGATTAAATACTATGATAAAGTTTATTGCACAAAATTAAAAGCGAATTAAGTAATGGAAATGAAGGAAAGTTACAATCAGAACGGCTGATTAGTCTAGATTGTTCTAAGAAGCTCAAATGGCAATTTCATAATATCACAAAAATGCCTATTTATGACAATGTTTTGATATATTTTGTGAAGGATTTAGGTTAGCTATTGAATGGAATCAATTACAAAATTCAAACAAAGTTGAACAAAAATTTAGGCAAGAGGCAATATTAGAGAATAAATAGACTTAAACGTAAACTCTACTCATTCGCAGAAATAAAAGTGAGTGAATAAAATTACCTCATTTCCTATATTGCTAATTACAGTGAAACTTCGATTAACCGTCACTCGTTTAACTGTCAGTTTCTGTTATCCGTCATCGTCTAAAAAGCAAAGAGTAGCGTAGCTTCATAGTTTTACTATACATTTCTGTACATCACTGCTGCAAGACAACTGGGATAACGGAGAAAATGACCGCAGTACACACGATATAGTGACTAGGGTCTCAAACAAGCGAGTAGGATGGAATAGAAAAGAGCTAATGTTCGTTACAGGACACAAGCCCTTGCCTTCATACCTTCATCGCTTCAACCTTCGAACATATGACAACTGCTCGTGCGGAGAAAAAGGGGATCCAATGCACTATGCCACAAAATGTCGGTTTCCGGGCATTTCCAAACTCCTACAGTGTCATTTAAATTACAGTGGTTGAAAAACATTCTCACGAATAACTTGTCAAGAACCCGACTTAAACTCCTCATGCGCTTCATATGTGATGAAAACAATCCCATTGTAGAGAATAATCATTGAGCACGTTTTTTTTCTCTACGTATTTTTATTTTTTTTTCATATTGTTTTGTTTTCTACATTGTTCTTATGTTTTTTTCTTGTCCAGTGCATGTTTCTTTTTCATTATTGTTTGTTGTTTTCCCTGTTATATATTTTTGTCTTTTCTAAAAAAATTAAATTCACCTCCATCCATCCAAACCGGAAAGGATCCAAATGGCTCTAAACACGGGGATGTACGTGGTGTAATGTAATGTACATCACTTCTTTTGTATTGAAGTTTATATTGATCGCTTTGTAAAATTAAATACAACATGTTTGTATTTTTCACATTTAAAGGATTTTGTTTTCATTTTATTCCCAAAGCAGCAGTGAAATCCCATTACTTTTCATATGTATTAAGAGATTTCTGTTATCCGTCACAGCTATGGTCTCGACGGTGACCGTTAATTGAAGTTCTACTGCACTGACTTATTTCGTAGAAATAATAATGTGTAAATGAAAAATTATCGTGAGTAATATTTATTAAGATAAAATATGAAACAGTTTTTTAAAAGTAATAATCTTTGAAATAACATTTTTCCAAGTGTTTGTTTAGAAGAGGAAAAAACACTGCCATTTTTCGTAGAATTACACAACTTCTGCTAAAAATTAAAAGAAAAAATAATTTGAAGCATTTTACTGTATCTTATTAATCCGGATCTAACTAAGGCTGTCCATAATCTGTGGAATTATGAAGCATTATGTACAGTATAAATGTAAATGCGTACACACGTGATTTAATATTCGGTTCTTTAAATCTACGAAGTTCATTAAAATGCAACTTCTAAATTAAAACTAGGAGTTTCTTTGTTTTTTATCTCTTGAAAACTGTGTTCACTGTGATTAGAAAACGTTTTTACAGCAGTTTAAAACAAGGCTGCATTTTTTCACATTGCAATGGAACGACAATGTTTTGTCTTTAACAAGTGAAGAAGTAAGATACATGAAATAAGTTTTTCTTTTCAAATTTAGCAGCAGTGGGGAACTCATTCCAGGAAAGATTGCAGCGTTTTTCCTTTTTTCTGAAAAAAGAAGTTTAGAAAAAATGCAGTTTCAAACATTATTGCTTTAAGAAAACTTTTTAATGTTTTCCAAATGCTTGATTGTTTTTCTTAAAGGGTCATTTAGTGTGAATTTATATAGAAATAAACTTTCATGAAACTAAAATTAGAAATAAAAATTTCTAAGAACTCTTAAATTAAGTAATATTTTTATTTAATTTCAAGAATTTAATTTCAAGAATTTAATTTCAAGAATTTAATCTCAAGAATTTAATTTAATTTCAAGAATTTAATTTAAATTCATTCAGAGAGAGAGAGATTAATTCGAAATGAACGAAAGCTTCAGTTCAACTTACTTCTTTAACTTACACCTTTCCGGATGAAACAAATTTGTTGATGCCAAATTTCCTCTGAAATGTTTTTATTGATCCAAAATGTGTGTACATATATGTTGAAAAATGTTAAATTACTGTTAATGAAAGGAAACTCAATCCAATAATTTAGTAATTTTTTTAAAATGAGTAAAATTAAGGTGGTTTCCTTAATTATTTGCTTTAAAGAATGTGGCGGAAGTATAAGTTATCAAATTTTAATAATAACTAATTTAGATAAAAATGTCATAACATTATGTTCACAAGGAAAATGACAAACACTTCAATAATCCCCTACAAAAACTTCAATTTTAACTAAACTATATCTAATTTTAATCTAACAATTAAAAATACTAAATAAATGCCAAAAGAACCTATGGAAAAGGAACATATATGAACCCTGTTACAATTAAGACTATAAATATAATTGAAAAAGACAATCCAGGATATGGAGTTTTCAACAATTAAAGTGGTTAGCTCAGTTAAATTTTAAGCAATACCAATATTACTCACGTTAACTCCATAAATCCCTTTGACTGTTACTCACTTTGACTATTCTATAATATACGAAAGTGTAGTAAGGGCTTGTTACATAAATTCCAAAGATTAATCTTTTAATTTTGACAAGATATATACAATTTGTTTTGAAAATTACATGATTCTTCAATAACGTTACTATGAAAGAATGGAGGGATTACTTGTGACAGCCAGTTCACTCCCCTATTTGCAGGCAAAATACATCATTGCAGATAAAATTATTGCAATAAATGCAACGTTTATTAGAGCATAACTTATAGTCAATTATTGAATTTGGATTTATATTGTAACCATCATCTGAAAAAACTGAATTTAAAATGTTAATTTTGTTTAAAAAATTATATAGATTTTTGTAATTATTTTTGGTAAAATATATGCATAGAATATTAAAGCTGCCTTTTATTTGATTTCATATAAAAAAGCTACAACACTACATTGAAAAATAAATAAAACTTTTTAAACTATAAATTACCAGTTTTTATTTCTTCTAGTATATTTTCTAATATATACGGCAATTTTACCACTGAAGCGATGATTTGTGCATGTTTGACTGCATGAAAAATGCAGCAAAAATAAGATGTAGGGTTTAGAACGACACAATCAGTCTTGACAAAATACAATTTGTATTTTTATTAATTCTTCAACTTAAAAAGTTTTGATTCAGAACATTAAAAATTAAGTTCTCTTGTTAACTGTCGAAATATTGTTAATCAGAAAGGTATTGAGACTGCTAAGTTATCTTAAATAATTAGTGAATTAAAATTCAACAATCATAGAAGCAGTTTCAGTAATAACTAATCCACTCATATATAGCTCCACAAATATCGACTTTTCTCATGAAAAACCACCGAAAAGTAATAAGATGAACAAGCATGACTTGTTAGTCTGTATTTCTAATTACGTTAAGAAAAATTAGGAAATGTTTCATTTCATGAAATAAAAAAAGAGTAACAGTAACTCACCTTAATATTAGGAATACCGCAAAGATGACTTTTTGGGGCGAAGACATAATAAGAATTTTAACATCAACAGCAGTACATTTAATTCTTCATTCTAGAATACACTACTTGGATTTTCTTCGTCAAAGTTCTATACACAACAACCCAATCATTATTAATTGAAAAGAAATGCGCAATGCTAAATACTTTTAAAAGTCATTGAATTATGTTTCTGCAGAGAGTCATGAACACGTTTTCACTCCAAATAGTTCACTCGCGGATAAAAATATCTAATGGATATCTCGAAAATTAAAATTGGATATCTCATTTCAAGCCACCTGGACCAGATTAATACCATTTAATAATAAGATACTACCTAATCCATTAATCACAAAAACCGTATTTTAATTAATTACAGACTTCCAGCACTTGATGAAAGCAGTCGATGATTTGATTAAAATTGAAGTTGATGCCGCGAGCAGTGGAAGAACAAAGGCAAGTGATTGCAAACAGGTGTGTGGTTGATGTGTTCATCTTCCACATCGAAGCAAACTTGACATCACCCAAAGAAGTGATGAAACACAAGAAAGATATCGACCGCTCAGAACTACGAGACAACCTATCACTCATCCGCAAGTTTTTTTGACGGGGGAGGGTGTATGAGGTTTTGTTTGACTGGCGGTCAATTGTTTGGATAGGATTGATAGGAATTTTATGGGAGAGAAATACCTATTAGGTGTTAGGTCAGTGATCTTGCGCAAAGCTCTTACATTAAGGTTGCATCATCCGGGCGTGAAATGTTTTATTAAATGTTTCAGAAATGTGAAATCCAGTTAAACTATGTCTTTAGCAACGGATTTCGAAATCATATCAATGCATTTAAGGCGTTTTAAGTATATTTTTCACTTTCAGCATAAACTTGGTTTTTAAAAAGGTCACTAATAGAAGTTTAGTTTCTGGAAATAACTGCTAAGCGAAGAAAAGAAATATAACCGTTGGAAAAACATTCTATTGTCTGGATATAAATCCTGAAATAAATATTTTTTCACTTTGAAATATATTGCCATGGCCCTTTACAGACATAATTTATTCTTAGGCTCTTTGAGCAAGATATTAATTGATTTCAAGCTTTATCATGACGTGCAATAGAAAAATATAAATTTGAATTAAAAAGAAAATAAATAAAAGAAACAGAAAAGTAAACAATAATAGTAATGAAAATAATGTACGTTTTTGCGCGCAAACGCAGCAGCAAAAAGTAATTGCTTCAACAAAAATTTTTTAAAGATAACATAACAAAAACTATAGTATAAAATAGCAAAGATTCTCCAAAAATTGAAACACTTAACAAAAATTAGAAATTACTCAAAATGGAAAGGAACTAGAATGGCGCACTCATCGGAGACCACACGCCATTAGTAGTTCTAAATCGACAAATTTTCTGTAGAAAGGAATGACAAAAGTCTAAATTTAATCCTTTCTGTGGTCTGAATTTATCCGGCCACCAATCATATTATCATGACGTCATATTCTTTGATTACAAGCGAAATTAATTAAACAATAAATAACGTAAATAAAATGGGACCCTAATGGACCATGGTGCGAACTTATAAGTACTTTTATGCCCCTGGTAAATCTTGCAATTTATTTTAAACGCAGTGAAATAATGGAAATAAAAGCATTTTTTCATAACTTGTATCCAACAGTCTAAAAATTTTATAGACATTCTAAGATGAGACAGTGAAATCAAAAAATTAAAAAGAGATAGAGTGTTAAAAGTTGAAGATTTTCAGCGAGCCTATTGATGTAATAATGCATTCTTCTTGATGATTCAGTTTTGACGGAGGTAACAGACGTTATGATCATGTCATGTACTTATATAAGTTTAAAAAGAATTCAATGTATGTAATTTTTGAATTTATTATTAATAAATTTAAATTAATGTACCCATTTATAAAGGCTAACTGAATGAATGAATAATTTTTAGGTCATTTCTAATTCTTAGGATGCAAAAGTATCATCTGCAGTGTAATCAATCTGCAGTGAAAAATGAATAAAACGTTCGTTTTAGTAATGATCGAGTACTCAGAAACATTAACCAATTATATAATATTTCGGTATATGCTACTGAAATGTGTATCAAAATAGTAAATATTGCGAAATGCCAGTAAAATGGTTTAAGATTTTTTAAAAAATCCTTCTTTCCATGTTTTTTCCTTAGTAAAATTTCCTAATTCGTTAAAAAACTTTTGTTAATGCAATTCATGTTCTTCTTCTTCTTTTCATAAATAAAAGTGAGTTAAGTTATAATTTGTGATCAATAAAAGTGAGTAAAGTGACAGAGAAAAAGTGTTTAAAAAATGAAAAATTTCTATTTCTGAAAGATTCATTGTTTTAGCAGTAGATTTATTAATGGAAGTATCTTTTAAAAGAAAATAGTCAAATTACTTTTATTATTGGCAATTGTTATTACTACTAACATTTCTCATGATTCTTATTCGGAATATAGACATACAAATGGCTAAAATATTCATGTTTCTAAAGAGTAACAAAATATACTTTTGCTTAAATTTAGGTGGATTACTTATAAAAACGAAACAGAAGGTATGAATTTCTCAAGAAGTGATAAGTAATCGAATAATCATAGAAGCTCGTGCTGAACATAGGCAGCTGCTCATAGAATCATGCTGAACACCATTTCATTATTATATGGTCCCTGGGGATAAAAAATATTTATTTCACTAAACGCATTGTCTTTAGTATGCCACAGACAGTTTTATAGTAAAAGAAAATCGCCCGGGAAAGAGATGCTGTAAAGAAAGATCATGCAACAGCATATTTATAGACAGGTAATTATTTATTACTTTACTCTCAGAGCCTACGTCAGTTCGTCGCCAAGGTTGCGCAGAAACCATGAAGTGTTTACGCGCCAGAAAATACCACAAAACTCCGATGAAAAAAATTATCTACGACAAATTCTTTAGACATATCAACCGCTTTTCCCATAAGATAATGCTCTGTAAAGTACACTGAGACATGGAGTTTCCTGGTGAATTTCTAGTTAAATTCAACTGAACCATAATATTTTTGAAAAGCTGTAAAGATATTTTTAGAACACTTTGAAATTTCTGAAGAAGTCCTTTTTATAAAACACAAGCTTTTTCAACAACTGCAAAGATTCGAAAATTGATTTTTTTTATTAGAAAAAGCAATTGAAATATTATCCCACATAGGTATATTTAATCTGAATAAAAGCAGAAATTAGATAATATAATCCAAGCATGCCAAATTCATAAGCTAAGATGTCTAAGTTTAACGCGAAACAACTTTTAAGGCTTTGAGGACCGAAAAAAACTTAAGTAGATTTGTTTCGAAAAGAGTGCAATAAAGGTACTTAAAGCGGTGTAATCAATGCTTTCTTTATGACATCTGACACCTCTTCTTTGCTATCAATTTTCTTACCTCTGAAGAAATCTTTTTGACAATAATTACTATCATAACTAATCTAATGTGATTGTCAGTAATTATAGAAATATCTTACAGGAGGGTTATTTTCTTTCATATCTGATAAGTACCCCAAACATTGAAATAACGAAAATTTTCGAGTATTTCCAGATGTGATTGCTAAATATTTGTAACACTCAGGCATCCTAGTTTCACAGAATTTGTCTTACAAGTCAAAACCATAGAGGATCTAGATGATCTCCATTTCCATATGATTAGAAACAGATTCTGTGTTACAGGAAAAAGAAGACGAAGAAACAAAGAAAACGTGTCGTCCAATATTTAAAATCTTCAAATTTTTACTTCTTTTGCAATCATTGCTTCAAATTCAGGTTTACGACCGTAAATTGTTTCAGTCTTTTATCCAAATGATGTTGTTTCAAATAAATTTGATTTGTTCTTGTTGTGCACTGTATCGTGTGGTAAATCTTCAATTGCTTTTCCCAAAGATCTAAATTACATTTGAATGCTATAACTTGGTCACATATATTTAAAATTGTCAGATATTTTAGCTGCAGTTTCCAGTTAGTAAACTATAATTGTTTTCTTATGTAAACCATGAAGGACTACATATATACATAAAAAAAGGGCTGGTGTCTTGATTTTCATATTTTAAACTAATGTATTTTTTTCTTTCAGAGTCAAACATTTTTTAAGAGACTTGTAGCTGGATATCCATAGTATCTCGGTATATTAGGGTAAACTAGAATACTAGCTTTACAGTTCATTTAAGATAGCTGAGAAGTGTAGATGATTTATATAAAAGTCTCGAGATCATATAAAGCTAATTATTTTTGTAGGTTTTAACACATTTCCAAGTTGATTAACATTGTATAGTTATGAATAGGGCAATGAATTTTGGATTGCTGGAAGTATTACCACGAAACCATTGTTTTCCCAGATAATTGAAGGAGTTCCATTTTTTGCTGAAGACAGTTCAGCATTGTTTTATTGCATTTTTTCGCAAGTTTATGAACACAGTTAAAAATATCTTATCCTGTAGTAGGACCATGCATTGTTACAAGTTCCTCAAAAATGTCGGTATCTCTGCTATAAGTTCGAAGAAACACAATCAACTCCTCCCTTTATGAATAAATCTTAAAAATAAAAATAACTCTAGAATTAAAAGATTCACTCGGAACATCATGTCAAAATAGAAGTTTTAGCAACAAAGGGGAACTAACCCAAACTGTTAAAAAGGTGCGCCTTTTTTCATGTAAGCAAGGTGAGAAATGGAAAAATCTGTCTCTGGTGAGGTAAGCAAGACATTTCTGAAGGCAAGTGCATTTTAACGTGAAATATAATAAGCCTAGCTTTCATTTTGTTACTTTGAATGCCAATTATATTTGTTCGTTAAGGTGTAATTATTTTTTTCTGACCTGGGGTGACTTTGCATCGAAAAAGAGGGTTTCTTTGCACCATGCACATTTGTGAAAAAAAGGAACCCGGTTGGTTTTTAATTATTTTTGTATTAAACAATAATCAGAACAATGTTAGATTAAGCTTCAGATGTGCCCAGGGTGTATAAAAGGAAGTTAGGGACTTTTAAGTATATGGAGTTCTCTCCAGAGACCTTAGAAGCTTGAGTTAACGCGATTTCACAAGTTTAGGGTATTTTAAAAGGGACAGAAACCTTTTTTGGTACCCCAAGTGAGCAGTGTGTTACATTTGTTTGTTTCATTCATATAAATAAACATGGAAATCTCCTGGTTTACTCCTATGAGAAGGAAAAGACCGTTGCAATGTGTCGTCCAATTCAGTGACTTCGGTTTTCCTATCAATAGTATTGTTAGAGTAGAGTATTCGCACATTACATCACTAAGTTTCAGAAACATCACGCCTTTTTAAATAGAGCTGATTGGTTGTCGTATTAATGTTTTCTATTCTCTGTTTCACTGTATCATTATGAATCCCCATTGGCTGCTTTTCTATCTTTTCTATCCTCTTGAAAATCTATATATATAAGTGACTTTCATTTTATACTCACTGTGATTCTGCTTTTCATGTATGATAGACCATGCTGTAAATAAAAACTGCTTTATCCGATCCAAAGGACTCTGAATCTTTTAACACAGGCATTTTCCACCATGAAGTGGTTATAAATCTAACAAATATAGATCTTAAAATGATAATAAACGTTTATCTTACTAATAAGGTGCAGTAATAGATAGATATATTAATAACATACTCGGCAATAATTAGATAAAAGGATTTCCTAAACGCCATCCTGATTTGACCGAAAGAAATGACGTAAAATTGTTAATTATAATTTAGTCAATTATGAAATTTATTTTTCTTGTGTATGTCCACCCAGGTTTTCAATAAATAAATCTAGAATTGCACCCAGAGAATTTGTTTTGTAATACACTGAAAAAAAATTAACCAGTACAAAGTATCCCCACCTATGAGGTAACTTTGCACCAAAATTTCGAAAACTCATAGTTAATTATTAAATCACTGTATGATCCAAATTTTGCTGCAAAACGTTTCTATAATAATCTCTTAATGAGAAAAAATAGAAAAACATTTCTTTTAGAGAAATACATGTAATTAATCTCGAAATTCTGTCGAAAGTCATGAAAATCGGTGCAAAGTAACCCCGTTTTACGGTAGAAGTATTCATAACACATACTGTAAATAAGACCTGCCCCTGAAATAAAATATTTTTTGCGGAGATCACTATCATCCAGGGGTAGTTGATGTACTAGATAGATAGATTTAGCTATGTTCCTTATACTGAAATAAATCCCGTTATTGATATTTAGAATGCTAAACAATAAGGATCATTTGGCCATATATAACCAAGAAATTTACTGCAAAAATTAAACACCAAACTTAATCTTTCTGACTTACTGCGTCTTTGTGTCATGGCGTTCAGAGACAGGCAGGTAGGCAGACTTCCCCAAATGTGTTTTTTGGATTCAGGGAGATCTAAAATGTGAAGATTTATAAAAATTTCGGGATCGAATTTTTGTCGATTGTAATACTGTATCTTCGTATATGTGATTATTATATGTGATTACAATAGCAATGTTTCCTTGCGTCTAACCCTTATAAAAGAAGTTTTAAATGAACCTCTTTTCTTTCTTGAGTTTAAAATTGATATTTCAGTTGTCTCTATTCCAAATAAAGAGCTAGCTGCTGTCAAGTCGTGAAAGAGATTTCTGTGTAATGGCGAAGGCTTCTGAAATGCTTGGAATACTAACTTTATTTTCTCTAATTTGCCATTCACCACGACATTGTTTTCAGTACAATCGAAATGAAGCCAAAGCAAATTCATTTGAAAAAGCAATTAGTTTCAGTGGTTGGAGTAGTCAGTAGCAGAAGTCAGGGGCGAACTTTGCGATTGAAACTTGGCTACCTACCAGTTTTGCAATAAGAAGATGGGCATGGTCCATATCTAGACATCTTACAATTTACTACCTGGATCATGGTCGAAATCCTCCCTCCCACCACAAAAAATTATGGGGAAGTGTTAAAAGTTAATATTTTCATGGAATAGTGTCAGCTTGATGGCAAAGTTTTCACCTTCATTTAAGCGCAACTAACCTAAATGAAGTTAATTATGATTCGGAAGTTCTCATTGTCGGTTTTTCGGGAACCTTGTGCGTGGAATGCCTCGCCATTCGATCCTAGATTAAAATTGCAAGTTCTATAGTTTGCAGATTTACAGATCACAGCGTATCTGCAAATCCTGATGTTATTTCACAAATGTATTGGTTCTAGATAATTGTTTTAAACACCCTGTCGTCCGTATATGTAAAATATATTTAATAAAAACCCTTTTATCAGTTGGCTGAAATGTAGAATATTTTTATTTTAATTATTTTCTACTTTTTAGCTTTTAATTCATAATTAATGAATATAAATATTATGGAATCTTGAAATCAATTTTTTACTTTCTCGTAAACGAAGTATACAAAGAGAAAGTATTGTAATCGTCAAAAAATTCGAACTCGAGATTTTGATGAATCTTCACGTTTTAGACCTTCCTGAGTCCGAAAAACACAATTTTGGAATTATGTCTGTCTGTGTGTCTGTGAACGCGATAATTTAAAAACTATTAAAGCTACAGTGTTGAAATTTGGTATGTGATCTTTACACGTAATTTGTAGGTTTATATCAAAGTTTTGACAAAATACAACCGAGGGAAGTCTGTCTGTCCGTGTTTATGTCAACACATAAGCTCAAAAACTAAAATAGTTAGACAGATAAAATTTGGTACACAGTTTTATCATTAGGAATGTATATCTGTATCAAATTTTGAACTAAATCCGTGAAAGGGCTGACTTCTGTCGGTCTGTATAATCTCATGCTTCTAAACGCTATAACTCCTACACGCAATGACTTAGATAAATGAAATTTGATATGCGGTCTTCTAACCTTGATTGCAGACTTGTGTCCAACTTTGGTTTCAATCAGTTAAAAAAAACCTTTCAAATTGCATATTGCTATTATGTTGGCGCAGTTTACTGCTGCTTGGCGATAATAAGCTGCGGTTAAGCTGTTGTTTACAGTAAGGTTTCTTTTCGCTTTGGCGCATTCTACGAAGGCCAAAGAAAATTGTGATCAAACCCAAACCAGGCGTGAAAAGAGCATCAGAAATTATGGCAACCCCTAAAATTGGATTTCGAGATGAAACGCCTGTTGTAGGTGTGGCGAGTAAGTGAGTGATATCTTTAATAAAATTTTATATTCCAAAACGTTCCATAAAATCTTGATACTTGTGGCGTTACCTCTGTGGCGTCTGTAATTTTTATTGAGGGAGAGCAAGGAATGACACCTTTGCTATGGAGTATACGAAAAAATTTAGGGGAGTTCACTCCCGCTGGTTTCAACTTCACTACCAGGTGGAGCCACCGGCATGGAAGCAAAATTTAATAAAATTAATCTATTGATCGATAATAAAATTCTGAAAATATTAAATTAGTGTATTGCCATCGATTATTGCCACATAATTGCTCAAAATCTAAAAACTCTAATACGTTAAGAAATGAATGAAAAATCGGTGACAAAATCCAAGCTTTACAGACATGAAATAGCTGAAATTAAATAAAAGTATATAAAAGCCATTAATTGATCCCAGCATGCCTCACGAGATTATTTGGGTGTAGGATATAGCAGCTGATAGATTATCCATGATGATTCATTGAACAATGACGCATTTTCCCAAGCGTTTTTATACTTCAGGAACAACATACAGTACAACTCTGAATTCAACTACTTTAACGATCAAAATGATGCATTCGAGGCACCAGAATATATGTTTCACTAACCATCCAATCACACTTTTGGTCATATATGAAAGAAGCTTGAAAAAGGGTTACACAGGTTATTATGAACTTCCTTTGTCACAACATAACCCAAAATGTACCACAGTACGTATGTACCTTAGAAATGATGGAATTTTAAGTAATCTTCCAAAAATTATAAACTTTTTGAGGCTTAGTTTAAATCAAATAAGAGAATTTGTTCTCCCTTTAAGGCATGATACGTGAAATAAAAATCTATACTAAAATATCATGAAAATCTTGTTCCTAAGTAAATCAGGTAAGAAGATAGAATCTCCACGAAATTTCAGAAGGTATTTAATAAAATGGTACTTCCCAAACGGAATAAAAACCCAAATAAACTCCTGCTTAGTAAATAAAACTGCTAGATCTCATCATGTGAATACCCTTCTCTATAGATTAACCTCTTAAGGATCGCATTTTTTTTGCTATCTAATAAGATGACTTCTCCTGTTTTGAAAGGGGTTGTCGTTTTCATTCCTCTAAGAAGGCATAGAATACTTGAGATGCTTATGGATTCTAGGTAATTTTTATGCCAAATTATAAAGCTAATTAATGATTCAATTTTAGTTTAAAAACCTAAAAATTCGATAAATCGATGCACGTCAATATGACGGGCGCGAGACTTAGGGGTCTATTCTGGTACCCCCGGTTGGGTTGGGTTCCGCACGTTAACAACGGAACCCAATCCAACTCCCAACCCAATCGGGGGTACCAGAATAGACCCCTTAAGGGGTAACATGCCGTCTTCACTTCAGCTGTTGAGAGGTCCATACGCATCTAAATTACCAAGAATTCCTAACTGAGGAAGCCAATATCAGAGCTAACGCTGATTTGAAGACCAATCAGCAAGGTGGATGGAAAAATATCACTAAATCCTCGGTGTTTCTTAGTATTTTTATCTTTCTTTATGAATATCATTTTTAAAATCCGTTTGGGATAGAGGGATCTTGTTGAAAGTATATATTCATGGCTTAAAATCCTCATAATATACATGCCTAATTCATCTTAAACATGCATAGAAAGTCGCATATTCAGTCTCTTCCCTTGTTATTGATGAAAAATCGAGCTAAGAGATAGCCAAAATGAAACATGAAAATTACAAAATTCTAGATCTGGTTATTAATTATACATATCTGTAAATCTCCTTGTTTAAAATGTATTGGTAGAAGTGGAGTGGTTAGTGTTTTGTCAGTCACCTATTTTTGCTAATTAATTCTTTGTACAATTCTTTTACATCACTTTTTATACCACTGCGTATTTTGACAAATAACTTTTAATTTATGAAATTTATTACTACGATGTATTATGCGATATGATAGCGAATGAAAAAAAAAAAACTCGTAATGTAATAATCTGATTCAACACTTTTAAATCTTTTTCGGAACAACCACGTATCAAGTACAAGCGACAATAATTATTATTTTGTTTCTGAAAACAATTAAGCAGTATTCATGGTCTATAGGTTACTATCACTTTCATCGAACTTCATAACTTCAATTTAAGTTTATTTATTTTTTTCATTATTATTATTTTATAATTTTTTTTGTTTAAGAAATTTTCCTATATAAAGTCATGTTTTATGTTCATGTGATCGTAGAGAATCCTTGCTCATATATTTAATGAAATAACCTCAAACGAGACGAAGGGTTTTATCCCCGAATTATTCTTCCATCTATTTTCCTTAGATAGATTTTCTTCTTTCTGTAGGGAAACCAGCCCAGAAGAGTCACGTTTGTTATTCAGAAGGTCGACATGAAAGAGTACTTGAATGGAACTTCTTTCCTCCACAAGTGCTATCGTGGTAGGGAACTTTATACTTTTGTACGAACCTAGGCTATATAACTACAAGAAAAAGAAGATATGACAACTGTCCTGGTAATGGATTATCGGTTGTGAGATCTAGTTTCAGAAAATCAATGTGACTAATTAATAACAATTAAGAACCTTTCTTTAAAAATCTGAAAATTTATTTTAGAATAGTTCTCCAATAGGTAAACATTAATTGGAAACTCTTCTACTTTTTTAATATAAAACATATCTGTCTTATGCCTCCTTCTGAGTGTTAATTCCATCTATATTTTTCGTAGTAATAAGATAACTTGAAATAATTTAGCCTTATTATTCCTAAAAACTAACTTATTTTCACGTACTTTTTGTTATTTTAAATAAAATTATTTATAAGAAATGTGTGCTAAAACGTATGATCGTGGATTGCCACGTGACATCGTAAGTAAACTAAGACTTTATTTGATTTTTCTGTGAATAAATAGTATTTAATTAACATTAGGTTAAAAAACACTGGTTATTTAATTAAATAATGCGTGTGTTATAAAACCATGAAGTTTTATACTTTCTAGGATTTATTAATTTTACAAATGGAACGTTTTTAAAGTTTAGACTAGGAAGTTCTTGGAGTATTAATTGTTTTAGTAATTTGAGCTAATTTATATTTTTAAATGATGTACATGCAATTGTTCTCAAGAAGATGAAATTTTAAATTTAAAATCATTTTTAATTTATCCTAATTTTAAAGTTTTTTTCAACATAGAGCAAAAAAAAACAACCCAAAGCCTTCATCAAATATAAATAAAATTACCTGCAAAATAACTGACCTCTGAAACTGCTTTACATGGTCAACTGACATGCGAATTATTAATATCTGTTATACATCTCTTTTTTATCAACAGTTTCATTCTCTTGTTCTTCAAGAAGGCGATAAAAGAACACAAGCTGATTTGCCTGGGAAGGTATAGCTGTCATACGATGCTTGCAGTCACGTTTTGCATTAAACCCAAAACAGACCTCCGAATTTTTCTTTAAAGCGAATTCCTGACGGAACTAAGCAACATTTTGAAGCCCAGTTATTACTGAATGGAGTTCACCAAGGAAGACATTTTGTATCGGGCAGTTTCTCCCAATGTCTACTTCCGGCACTTTCATAGAGGTTTAGGTGGGTGTGGGCCGTGTTTTTTTCTGATATTCCACTGCTAGTGAAAATTTCACTCAGTACCAACAAGCCATTTTATATTTCTGATAATACGACTTTCTGACAACACTTGGTCAAAAAA
>BGPR01030603.1:0-18563 GCA_013235015.1 Araneus ventricosus
TCGGAACTATTCAACCCCCATATGAAACTCATATTTGTTGCAGGAAAAGGACATCTCCAACATTTCATTTGAATCTAATTTCGAATAAACCCCGTGCCGAATATGCTGAAAATAGAAGACACCTTTGTACGTGGGAATTACATTACATTATGAAATAACAGCAAAAAGTATCACTTTCTTGTGATAGAGTGCGCTGAAATTAGAAAAAAAAATTATAAAAATACCATAAATTTCGCTACATTCGTAAAAAGTACATCAAAACACTCTTTCCTCTACCTAACTGACACAACAGAGAAGCAGAACAAAAAATGGAAAGAAATAAATGAAAAAGCTAGAAACTATTCTACCTGACAAGAGCAACCGAATAAAAAAATGAAATATGACGAAGCGAAAGAAAAACACACAAATTAAAGTTCTTTTTATTTTTTTACGTTCGTCGTTCTTTTTAGAATTTCTTCAGACGATTTTTTTCTTCCTTTTTACCACCCGCCTTTCGTGTATCAGTGCGCGTGATAAAGAGTCCATTTATTTATGTCTCATCTCGTCGTCGTGTCTTTTCTAGGGAAAGTTCTCATTAGAGCCGTATTCATGGTGTGTCAATCATGAGCTTTGGAGAAAAAAATGAGAAAATAAAAATATAGGTTTTTTTTTCTTCGTATCCAAAAACCGTCTCTAGAAGAAAACGAGCCTAAAAATTGCTTTCAAAGAAACCATTGCCTTCCCCTCCTTTTTCTTCCCTCCCCACGAATTGGACTTTTATTTCACACGGTGTTGCCATGCGTCATTTTGTGTTAAAAAAAAGTAAAAAAATCATAATAAAGAACTCTAATTTCGGGGGATATGACGGAAAAAAGCATTTCTAAAAATGAATGTTTTCTTGGAGGAATTTCTAGTCTTCATGTTTGGAAAAATAAGTTTTGAAGAATATAATTATACTCTTCCTTTTATTTATTGGTTTCGCTGCGAAGGTAATGCTTCAGAAGTAATTCGTTATTCGAAAATAGCATTGCTAACCTTTTCATCAAACATAGTAATTGTATCACAGCCTTTTAAACAACGTTGCAACCGTCAAATAGTTCTTTTTTGCATTATTAGAATCTTGGTATTGCAGAAGTAACAGTTCGGGCTTTTCTCAGATTTGTCAATATTTTGTAGAAAGAATAATTAAAATTGCTATATAACTTGCATGGACTTCCTGTTCTATGGATCATGATTTTTTTAATAGGGCTCTTAATCGGGTCACATTAATAGATACTTCTAAATAATGAAATTAAATAAAAATTGTTGGTTTAAACACTTCATTAAAATTTAATATTAAATTCGCATCGCATAAATATTTTTTATATTTTAATTATTCATTAAATTTTACTACTTTTATTTACTATCCGTTAACAATTTTATAATTTTTGAAATTCGTTTTCATGCTTTAGAACGATTTTTTTTATTCCAAAAGTCTCTGGAATATTTGATAAATCATGATTTAAAACATTTCTTTTAATTCAATAAGTATCAAATGTTTTTATTTTGTCGTGAATTTATGCTTTAATACACATATTATTTCGCAGACGCTTGTAAATTAGTTGGAGAAGCGTTTAATTTTTTGTAGAATAAAAACTAGTTCTGGTTACATTAAATTTGATCTGTCGAATTTCTCTGCACGTAGGGTTTTCATTTTTCAATTTCTTTCAACTGCATTTCTTTCTCGACTCAGCCATTAAAATGGTCTAAAGTCATCTGAAACAGCGATATTCAAAGCTTCATAACTCGGTCAATTTGAGCCGCAAAAGAACGTAACTTTTTGTTGTTTACAATGCTAGTGTATGAAGAAACTAATTAATAAGACAGAGGGAAAAGTATAAAAATGTAGATTTCGAAGTTTTTTTCAGCAATACGTTTATTTACTTAAAAAGCTTAAAATATAGTTCTTTACGTCATTTAAAGTGTAGTAGTTGAATTACAGCGCACGCAATATTAAACTATTTTTGTTAATATCTTTTTTATATTAGGTATTTATTATTATATTCAAATTTATTCTTCATTGAAATTTTATTAATCATCAATACTGATGGATTTTAACGTAGGACTACGTTCATCCCATTGGGCTCTCAGGAAGGAATTTGTTCACAAGCCAAAACGCCACAAAAAATGTTGTAGGGGAGATCCTCTATATCTCGGTAACTACATATGTTAAAATCATAACTAATGTTTTATTTTAGAGGTAAAGGGTAACAACAGAAGTTGAAAAAAAAAAAAAAAATGAAAAACGGAATTGCAGAGACTCCTGAGTCGCAAAGTTCGGCAAAAATACGCATGAATTGGTGATGTCACGCGCATGAGGTGTGCGCGCACAATTGGCTGACGCTCTCGCTTGCCACGTTTTCGCGAGCGGGATTTCGTGATTGAGTTGAAAATTTTGTTTCCGAAAAGCTTCGAGAAACAAAAGAGTCACGCGAGTAAAGTAGTCCTACGCCTATAATATCAGCGGCTATTTTAAAAAGGCAGCCTCCCGTCCTTTTTTTCCTTTTACTTTGAATATGATGATTTTATTTCGATGCTAAACAAACTTTTTGTTTCTTAATCCACTACCAAAATAATAAGTAGGCAAAAAAATCTTTTTTTCCTGTAGGAATTATATGTCTATTCCTGACGGTTTAGAAATTAGCTCTTGGACCACGTTTACCTGATCAGATTTCCCATAGGGCCAACCTAGGCCATGGTCTAGGATACAACCGTCAGGGGGCGCACATACAGGAGAAACAACAACCAAATATTTACAAATTTGTCAGCATTATTTTCAAAAGGGTATATAAAATGATGTTTTCTAAATTTCATCTGCTACATTAAATTATACTGAGCTGCACATTTTTTGTCTTCTTTGCATCTTATCGTCTCTTGTCCTTAATTATATTGAGCTACACATTTGTTGTCTTCTTTGGATCTTATCGTCTCTTGTCCTTAATTATATTGAGCTACACATTTTTTGTCTGCTTTGGATCCTATCGTCTCTTGTCCTTAATTATATTGAACTACACATTTTTTAATGAGAGTACAGGCCATATTTTTCCTGCTCAGTTATTTTATTACGTAGTACGTCTCAAATTTCTAGTTACAGTTTTGTTCGGGCGCCAAATTACTCTAACCCATGGCGCTCAAATTTGTTGTCAGCCATGCTTGGGAACAATAACCTGAGAAAATGTGCCTGTCCACACCTAATGAAGAAGCATGATTGAGAACAAGAAACCGAACTTTTAAATGCCCCGCTCTTTTTATAGGGGAAACACCCCCCCCCCCCATCTCCCTCCAAAAAGCTCTTTGTATTTCAGCGCTTTCCTCTTGAAACGGTTGACATGCTCTAGGCGTGAGCTGACAGCTGAAATTCAATCCAGCCGTATTAAGGCGTCGATCCGTCATAGCTGGACGAGGAGGGACGGAATTTTGTAATTGAACTGGGAAATAGTCTGCTTTTGTGCCGTAGATCCTGCGAAGTTATAAGAAAAGATGCTGCGGTGTGTAATTGCATCGTATAAAGGTTCTTTCTGAGGGGTGGAAGTCTTTTGTTATAGTTCTGACTGCTTATTAAACGGAATATTTGGTGTAAAATGTTTTGTGTTTACATCTAAAATGTTCAGCTCTACAGATTTCTTTACGAACTGCGGAAAAATTAGTCCGTGATAGGTTTTAGGAAATTTTATATATATATATAATATAAATCCAATTAAAACTTGTATATAATCATACAGAAATAAAGTAAACAAAACATATCAAGAATCAAATCCTATACTAAAAAGTCATTATTTGAACAATACATCAATTTTAAATAAAATCTAAAAAGTTTTTTGAAAATACTAAAGATACCATGAACAAAAATCAAGTTTAAGCAATTATATGTCTACAAGTAAAAAAACTCTGTTGTTATTAAAAGTATTGAAATAGGCAAACCAAGTAAATGGAGTTTTCAACAATTAAAATAGCAGCTTGGCTGTGGACAAGCTTTAGCCAGGTTAAATTAATTTTTTTGTACAAACCATCTCTGTTACTATTGTTGTTGAAAAAACAAACAGGGTAATTTACCCTAAAATGAAAGAATTTAGAAAGAAAAGTCTTATACTAACCCTAACAATAAAACATAACTGTTACTTACATCTAAAATGTTCAGCTTTACAGTTTTCTTTACGAACTGCAGAATATTAGTCTGTGATAGGTTTTAAGAAATATTAGAATAAAAAAAATTAAATTGGTAAGCAATAAGAAGCAGGTAAAGGTAGAAAATGGTATATTTGCAATTTAAGACATTTTTTTTTAAAGAAAACAATGGAATTTCATTTTAAAAACAAAATGTTTTATGTTTATGCTCTAAAATGTTTTGTTTTCTGTTTAGATACTTAAATGTTTTGTATTTATAGACTAAAATATTCTACACTAAAATGTTTTGAAACTATGCACTACTAAAATGTTTTGAAACTATACACTGCTAAAATGTTTTGAAGCTATACACTAAAATTTTTTATATTTACGCACTAAAACGTTTTGTGTTTCCACATAAAATGTTCTTAAATCATACTTTAAAAATGAATATTTAATATATTTTATTTGTATTTTGTAGCTCAATATATAAAGGAGTATAAATTTTGGAATTTATGAGTACAATTATTTTGCGTAATTATTATTGATATCAATTAAAAATAACTAATTTTTAGATTTTTTCAAATTTTGACGCATTCTCGGGAATCCCGGAAATGACTATTATGTACCCGGGATTTCCAGAAAATTCCCTATCAGGAAGCCGTAGCGCGAGCAAATGCTATTTGCAAAGATAAGCTATTTATTTCTCTATTTACAAAGATAAGCGTGAAAGATGCAATTTGCTTTATCATATGATCAAAATGATTGCAGGTATGCACTTCCATTTGTACATTATTTTTTGCTGCAGGTATTGAAATCTACTGAAGTCACAAAACGGTTGTTCGAACGAGTTACTAGAGACGTTTTACAG
Organism: Araneus ventricosus; assembly: GCA_013235015.1. Classification (NCBI taxonomy): domain Eukaryota; kingdom Metazoa; phylum Arthropoda; class Arachnida; order Araneae; family Araneidae; genus Araneus; species Araneus ventricosus. The sequence continues at coordinate 4,994 of BGPR01030603.1, forward strand.
TTCTATTGAAAACTAAAAATTAACACCACAGCATTTTGATTTTCATATGAGAATATTATTGTGAGAATGGACTTATTTTTGTTCACCATAACACATTTTTCTGCTACTGTTGTGGAAATCTTCTGAACTCACAAACGGTCTTTTGAGCGACTTACTAAACAGGTATTACATTACTATTCAAAGCTAAAACATTAGCCCCACAAAAATCTTGATTTTCTAGTCTGACTCCACATCGTCCCTAATTTTTCTGCTACAGGTGTTGAAATCTGCTGAACTCACAAAACGGTCTTTCGAAACGACTTACTAAACAGGTATTACATTACTATTTAAAGCTAAAACATTAGCCCTACAACAACCTTAATTTTCTATTCTGAGTCCACATCGTCCCTAATTTTTCTGTTACTGTTGTGGAAATATGCTGAACTCACAAAATGGTCTTTTGAACCACTTACTAAACAGGTATTACATTACTATTTAAAGCTAAAACTTTAACCCCACAACAATATTGATTTTCTAGTCTGATTCCACATCATCCCTAATTTTTCTGCTACAGGTGTTGAAATCTGCTGAACTCACAAAACGGTCTTCTGAATGACATACTAAACAGGTATTGCACTACTATTTAAAGCTAAAACATTAACCCCACAACAATATTGATTTTCTATTCTGATTCCACGTCGTTCCTAATTTTTCTGCTACTGTTGTGGAAATCTGCTGAACTCACAAAACTGTCTTTTGAACGGCTTACTAAACGGTTATTAGATTACTTTTTAAAGCTAAAACATTAACCCCACAACGATCTTGATTTTCTATTCTGATTCCACATCGTCCCTAATTTTTCTGCTACAGGTGTTGAAATCTGCTGAACTGACAAAAACTCGAACTGTTACTACTTCCATTTTATGTGGAAACGCTCCCTCCGCCCTGACACCTTTCCACCATTTCCACAGCTCTCGCTGCCCGATAATTTTCGTTGTGACAGCCCGCAATCAGGCGAGCCTCCACGCGTCAGACGAAATGGTGTAAAATCTGAACTCATCAGGAGCGGGGCTTACCCTCCAAATCGCCAGGCAGGCCCGCAATCACGCGATGCAACACGATGTTCAATTGAGAAAATTCTGTACGAGCAACGTGCTGCTCACTGAGGTCAAACTGCTTGTTGCAAGCTTGTGGAGTGAAGATTTGGAAGTGCACGTTTCGCTTCGCGCGTTATAACCTGTTATCTAAACTGTATTTGATGGACGTGCGAAATGTGATAATTTTTTGGAGATTTTTAATGGGGAAATGATTGAAAGAAATAAACAAAAATTTAGTCCGTGCATCGGAACGCCGAATAATAATAATTCGATTGCAGACGTGATTTTGGCATAATATAAATCGCGTTTAACATTAAATTGTTGTTCTTTTGTTGTTACATTTGTTTTTAACTATCTTCTACTTCTTAATTTCCATGATCCTAATGTTTTTCGTAAAATTATCATAGGCACTTCTTCCTAATTGTCTTCCACAGATTTCCATAGCCTATTAATAGTCCAATCCAAGATAATTTAGTTTTCTTTTCAATAGTCCAAGGATGATATATTTGGTGGTTTATTAGGAAAGACAATTAAAGACACTATAAATAAAAGTACTTCATGTACGTAGGAACTGAACAGAAATTTTTTTCTGAGATTTTTAGCACTGTTTACTTAGCTTATTTCCGAACCTTGTCTTTCCATATTAAAATCTTTTTAAATAATTGATTGTTGGAGAAAAACAGATCGTATTTTGTATTTCAACAATCAATATTTTAAGAAAAGAATATTTAATTTTCAAATTTCTAGGTTATCCCAATCATTGAAGTATTTCCGAAGTACAAATATTGACTGCTTAATTCTAATTTAAAAGTTAGATCAGAATCCCGCTTTAAAGAAAGACGAGGACTATTTTGAGATGCAACTCCTCACTTTGAGATGCAACTCCTCACTTTGAGATGTAACTCCTCACTTTGAGATGCAACTCCTCACTTTGAGATGCAACTCCTCACTTTCAGATGTGGTCAGACGACCTCATGATCTAACCAAGGCTTGGAGAGAGCCGTCACTGTCCTCGTTAAACTCACGAGTAAAGTCAATTTCACCGATAGAGTTTAAACTACTATGAGTCAAATCTACTCATGATTCAATTCGATCTAGTCATGAGTTAGTTTTTCTACTCATGAGTCAAATTAAACCACAGAAGAAGCTTCAGCACCTCAAGGGTGGTCTGCAGAGTTTAAAAAAGTGGTTAAAATAAACCGTGGTCTTAAACCAGCATGAGGATTTCAGACCACGACCAAAGATTTACCTTGCACTAGGACAGAGTAGACATCGATTGGAATCAAGTCTCGGACACGCGATCTCCAGAATACATTTCGGTTCCTCTTCTACCAAGTCACTTCTGTTTCAAAGTCAAATATGGGTTCAAAATGGAATAATTTTTAACCACTTCAGTTGTCTCACAGCGTTTTAAGGGGCATTTCCAATTGAAATTAAATATTTAGTAAATTTTAGAAATACTTTGTACTTTTCTTAAATGAACATTTCGTTTTCATAGTCCTAGTTGTTTTAAGTTATTACCTTTTTAAACGCTTTTACTAAGTTCGAAATGTATGTATTTATTCCAGGCTGGAATTTTGTGATTCACTCACTTCTTAATTTTTAACACACTTCTTAATGCACTAGAGTTCTGAAATTTTGTATATTGATTGGGTCTTGATGACAATGCAATATTTTAATAACTTTAGAGTTCTCAATTATCAATTTTTCAAAAAAAGTTCGCAAAATTACGTTTGCACTCGGTAGGTTTCAGGGGCGCCATCTATAGTATTTTTGAGAAATAAAATACTTTAAACAGTAATTTAAATGTTTCAACAAAAATAAAAATAAGTATATCCTATTATAGATCTTTTTAAAGAAATTATCGTTGAAGAAAAATGGAATAAATGGCCAATTGAAAAAGTGTTTTAAATGAGGGGAAAAATTATATTTTATGTTTTTTGAGTCTATAAATACATTTCTGAAAATGTTAAAATATTGCATTTTCATTGGGAACATACAACTACACAGGGTGTCCACACTTATCTTGGTCCAATAGCTAATTTCTAAACCATCAGAGATAGACATATAGTTCCAATTGAAAAAATGCTTTAAATGAGGGGGGAAATTATGTTTTATGAATCTATAAATACATTTTTGAAAAATTTACGATTTCTGATGTTTCATACGGTCCCCGGTCCTATCAGTCATATTTAGTAAAATATTTTTCACACACTAACATTTTAAACAATAAAAAGTGCCACTCTTCTGAGACTAAAACTGATCGAGTTATTGAGCTTTGAACATAGCTGACTTAGATCACTTTACACCATTTCAATAATCGCCTAGAAGACGATCCACCAATGAGTCGTCGGGTCCACTCGTCGAGGCCGCTGATTGGTTTAAAATTATGAAATTCAAAGCTCCATAACTCGATTAGTTTTAGTCGCAGAAGAGTGGAACTTTTTTTGTTTAAAATGTTAATGTGTGATGAATATTTTACTAAATATGAGTGATAGGACTGGGAGACCGTATAAAAAATTAGAATTCGTAACATTTTCAGAAGTATATTTAGTGACTCAAAAAACATGAAATATAATTTTTCTCTTCATTTAAAGCAAATTTCCAATTGGAACTATATGTCTATCTCTAACGGTTTAGAAATTAGCTATTGGACCACGATAAGTGTGGACATCCTGTATACAATTTCAGAACTCTAGTAGAACAGGGAGTAAAAAATAGATTACAAAATTTCGTCTTTGCAAAAATGAAACAAGTCGAATTAAACAAAAGCGTATAAAAATGAAATTTACAACATATAACTGCTTTAACGGTCTCCTCAAATGCTTCAGCAAACTAAAAGCAACTATCAAAAATGGCGACTTAGCACTTCAAACTTTCTAAACCAAATAACTCAGCTCTGTCATGTCATTTTCGCAGCATTCATAAATATTTTCACATTGTAATCAACATTTATTCTGTGCCTTCCACGATTCTTTAATTACCGAGGAAATGACAGAGAAGCTCGAATTTTTCGAGCAGATTCTTCGTCGATTAGGAGAAAATGGCGGAAAAGAATTGTAAAATATTATTCAAATGGCATTCCTCAAACGGAAGAAGCTAATGATTTTTCTGGAATAGCTGCGGGGAGAAAATTGCAGGCCCTTCTCAAATTATGGAGCCGTTCGGTACTAGAGTGGCTGTTATCCTGAAATAAGCAATGGACGATTGGGATGCTTTGGAGATGGGGTCCTTGTAAACTGGGGGATTGTTCCCCTGTTGCTGGATTTCATTTGAGTGTTTAATTTTATTTATAAATCAGAGATTTCTGGAATATAAAATAGCTGATGTTGGACGGGGTTGGATATAAATCATGATATTAAGTGTCCATATAGTTAGGGAATTTTCGTACCAATAGTTAATAAACTTTTGCATATGAAAAAAATATCCCTTAAATTCACAGTTTTGCCTTTAAGCAATATACCTAATTTTATGTCCTAAAATCTTGAGAATAAGACTGAAGTTCTAATGCCTGTTACACTGCAAAAAAAATCCCGTAAAATTTACGGTTTTAAACTGGCAGCTGGGTTGGTTGTGCGAAACCGTAAAAGTTACGAAGTAAATCCGTAGGCATAACGGTTTTTTACCATACAGGAACAAGTTTTTCCCGTAAAAGTTACGAAGTAAATCCGTAGTCACAACGGTTTTTTACCGTATAAAATTAAGTTTTCTCCGTAAAAATTAAGTCATCGAAGTAAGTGACGTCATCAACTGAGTTGAGTTGTTTTTCTCCTTCTGTTCGAGTTGAGTTGAAATGTGCTGATGTGTATTATCAATTGGGAATATTAATTAATCTAGGATTAATTAGTAATTTCAATTAGTTTAATTAATATAATTTTTAATTGAACTTACTTGGACGATTTCGATGCAAGATGGTGACAAAGCTTCTAACTCCTCGGAGCGATACCGCGTTCATAGAAATACAAGGCAGTCGCTCTAACCACTAGACCACCGGAGACTTCATAAAGTAAAGTGAAAATAATCTATTTGAGTTTTAAAGTCACTATAGCTCTAGTGGCGTCACCTAGTAGTGTAAAAATCAACTATTGCCAGAACACGTGTTTTAAGGTTATGGAGATGGAACCCTATTGAAAACATGAAATGAATGTAATAAAATTACATTTAAGAAAAGGGAAAGTTATCGTACTTTCTGTACGATAACTTTCCCTTTTCTTAAATGTACGGTAATGTACGGTATTGCTTTCCGCAATACCGTATGAAGAAAAATAGAATTTGCACTGACGGTTTTAAACCGTTTATGGCTGGAGAGGAAAACGGTGAAAAACCGTTTTGTCAACAAAACAGCTTTAAACCGTCAAATATACGGAAAAAGTCCGAGAAAAAAACGGATATTTTTTACAGTGTAGCAATAGGATACGTACTGAAAATTTTATTATATCAATTTACAACATAAAGTTGGTAGCCTGAGTGCTGATGAAAAAATAAAATAAATTGACGTGTTTCACTTGAAGCTGCATCCTTTTAGCTTTGCTTGTACGTTTGAGAATATCGTGTTTTATTCTACACTGTTGAATGAAATTCTTTATCTATATTATAGTTCTTACAATTCATCTGTGCTTAATATAACAGAATTTTATCAAGGAAATTTGTTCTCAATGATAGCCCCATGTTGTCGATTGGTAACAAAATGTTTCATAGCCGTAAACCATACTAAAAACAACTTAAGATTTTTTTAAGTATTTTTTCCATGCTTTTTCAAGAAATGAAAGTCAAAAAACATTTTTAAAATCAATTGTAAAAAAATCGGGATTTTAAGGTTAAAATTAAATAATAGAATAAACGTATATTATAACAAATAAAAGCAGTATAACATGCACGTAAACATATATAATATCCATCATCCATCCGACACCACCTGTATACACGGTGCCTACTAAAGTGTTTACACGCCCCTCTTAACTTTAAAAGGAATGGTAGTTATAGTCAGAACAATGGTGTCTAGGTACAGTAAGGTGGCTATGCGCTGAGCGATGAGATCATCCACAGTGCCACCTGTCGGCAAACTACGTAATTAACGTTCCTAACGGTATGCTATACAGAAAAATAAGTCAGTGACAAGTTTGTAGAGCATTATTGATTTAGTGCAAAAAGATGCCTGGGGACATTAATGCTGAGAAGAGAATTCTTGAAAGGCACATTTATTTGCTAGCGAATTCACCTTTATTTTTGATGTTTATTTATTTATTACCCACGCCGACCCATTCACCCATAGGGTATGGAGCTTTTTAACGGTCGGCGGGATGAGTACAAAGGAAAAGTGACACATTTTACAAACATTCAACAAATATAATCAATGTAAACATAACAAATGCAATAAAACACACAATACAAAAATTCAAATGAAATAACAAATAAAAAGAAAGAATAAAATATAATAAATACATTCAAATTACAAATACAGAATAAAAATTCAACTTTCAAAAATAATAATAATATATATTACCTTAAATATAGACTTATATTCATACAATGTGAAATCATTTTTGGTCTTCAAACTACTCTCCGTCAGTTACAGTTATAATTAACAAAATTTAACAAAGAAATTAACTAAAAATTAATTAAATTAGTTAGTCAAAAATTAATTAAAATTAATTAAAAATCATTTGTATTATATAGAATGGCGCATACGCAGCTATTTCTAATATAATACAGAAACAAATAATATAAATACAAAACAAAAAGAAAAAAAAGAAAAAGTATAAATAAGAAACAAAAGATTTAGACAATAATGATAACAATACACCTTTTTGTGTGCTCAATGCAACAGCATCAAGTGATTCTATCAACAAAAAATTACAACGATTAATATTAAAAAACATGAAATATAATTTAGAATGTAAAAGAAAAAATATTCCAAATGGAGGGAATGAATGTTAGTTATAATACACATTTGGATCCTTGTTTGAATTTCACGGTGCATACTTTTTAGCATATTAGGAAGCATTAGTAATACTTTGTGGAAGGTCCTGCAATATTGGCAGATAGGTCGCATGTACCTGCTGTTTGGGATATCCCTGCAGAAAAAGTCCATTAGGGATATTTTTGCCCGGCAGATAAAATTTTCTCCTTTTGTCCACGTCTCGTGACGTCACAGTTTCGGAAATCGCGGACAAACAAATACGTTTTAAGTGTTCTATTCTTAGCTAATGTGCACAAGGTGTATTTTGCTCTAATTATAATAAGGAATAAGATAATGTAATAAGCTAAGAACTTAAAAGGAAAAATGGTTCTGTTGTAAGAAAAGAGTTGAAGGTCTAGAAATGGATTAGAGGGCAAATAAATTTGTTCCGAGAAGATGGGAGTGAAATTTTAACGGTTTGGTGATACAGTATCTGTATCAGTCCATGCTTAAAGCAACGAAACTTCTATAGCACCGCCCATAAGAGAAAAGTTAAAAGTAACAAATGCCCTCTAAAGTAACCACTAATAAGTCTTGTTCAATTCATGGCAGGAAATAAAATTAAGTCCTTCCACACCATAAAGTTTAAATGTGACATCCCAACGGAAGTATGGGAAGTTCGAGAAAAAAATCAAGACATCTCAATTCACAGCGTGGGTCGGTCGTCACGAATCGCTCATAAAGTATATTTCAGTTCTCCCAGAACGCGTACTTCTAAATCCAGTGAGGCATGAACAACAGTTAGCATGCGTGGATACGTAATGGCAGAAAATAGTGTTCTTTTCCCCAGCATTCGCATCTTCTCGGGGATATTTTTGTTCCTTTTTTTCCCTGCTCCCCCTCTTTTTGTCTTGCTTCTCCATCGCAGCATGTTCCTTAATAGTCCAGGGAGGCAATCAAGCGTAAGAACAGAATGGGTTCCTTGGACGAGGAACTTAATTCATCTTCCCCCTGCTCCCTTTGGGGGATTCAGGCCCTTCCCCTACAGCAGAAGGAGAATGGGATGATGAGGGCATTCGGCATTCAAATATCAATAGCCATCGTGCATTCATTTGGAGATTTTATTGGGAAAGTTGACGATTGACTTGCTGAAAAGGCTTTATTGCCTTCCATGCACATTTTATCATTGCAGGAATACTGAGTATTGTGCACCACCATCATCTCCTGGTTTCATTGACCTTATATGAATTTTCGAATGAGTGTACAATTGGTAAGTATCTTACAATAATGATATGCAATGAATGCCAGATGAAATAAATTTGTCGGTGTTTGAAACTTGTACCAACAGAGTTAATGAATGTTCACATCATGCACGACAAATGCTCAGACTTTAATTTTAGAATCGTCTTGCAGGAGGAAAAATAAAGAGCAGTCAGCAGAGCATGAGATAATTTGTTATTGTATTTGTATTTGTTATTGTCTTGCATGAGATAATTTGTTATTGTTTTCCTCCTGCAAGACGAGGAAAAATGAAGAAATATCAGCAGAGCATGAGATAATTCGCATCGTCTTGCAGGAGGAAAAATGAAGAGCAGTCAGCAGAGCATGAGATAATTTGAATCGTCTTGCAGGAGGAAAAATGAAGAGCAGTCAGCAGAGCATGAGATAATTTGAATTGTCTTGCAGGAGGAAAAATGAAGAGCAGTCAGCCCAGACTAAGATCATTTGTTGGATGACATGGGTTTGTCATCAATGGCGTAACGACTGGGGAGGTGGGTGGTAAAGAAGATATGGATGCCCCTGGCGCTAATCTTCGGGATGGCATGGAAACAAACCATCAGTGTGTTTATGCCACTTTTTAAATCCAAATATGAGTATGAAGCCAAAAAATAATAATGTGCCCTAATAGCACAAGATGCTCTACAATATTGGAAAAATATCTTCACGAAATATCGTTCAGCATTCCGAATATCGAAAAACGCCGAAAAAATATCGTCCACATGTTCGTGCTAATGGGCCGGGAGCCGTTTAGACGCGCTAAACCATTGATGGCGATTGAAGGAGTGGGGAGGCGAAAACAAACATAAGAAAGGCGCAGTTCGGGTCCGCGCCGTAGAATTTTCGTGAGAACGTCGGGATAAAATCATACACCAAATGTTTCGGATTAATATGCAATTTAATTATCAACCTCTTTAATACAATATTTACAGAGAGTAGTATAAATGTTACAGAATAGCTGATTCACAAGCTACCACAGACCCTTGCTACATGCGAAAAACTTGTGATTTATCTATTCTGTAACCATTATACTACCCTGTGTAAATATTGTATTAAAGAGATTGATAATTAAATTACATATTAATACGAAATATATGCTTTATGATTTTATCCCGACGTTTTCACGAAATATCTACGGCGCGGCCCCGAACTGTGCCTTTCTTATGTTTTATTTAGAGTAGCTTTTGATGGCGCCATTTGTTGACAGTATAAAGAACTACATTTCGCGTATGCGCAGTAAAACATTATTTACTACAAATGCTCATATTTCCCGTAATATTCAATTTTAATACAATGTTTCTTTTACGTATTGTCAAGTATTCTTTAAGTTTGGTACAATTCGAAAAACAATTCTGCATGTTATAATAAAAAAACATGCGGAGTTTGAAATTTTCAAATTAATACCGATTTTTACTTATATTCTGATAAATATTTTTATTGCCTCATTTTGGGTCGTAGTAATACTCCTCAAGCTCTTTAAAATGACACCAGAATCAACCTCCTAGCTAAACGCGTTTCCACCCTACACTTATTTATAACCTTACATAAAGCTAATTCCTAACAATCACGCGCATGCGCCTAAACTGGTGCTATGACGTCACAGGCAAAACAAATACTATGCGACAAACTCTTACAGATATGATCTATCCGTTGTGGGGTCAACCATCCTTTTCGCATTATTAGTCTCGTAGTTATTAGCGATTCAAATCTGACGGTATTTTGTCACACAAGAAAGTTCGACCGACTATCACTGTAACAAGCGGAAAGACGTTTCCACGTCAACATCATATTATGCCCTACGCGCCATATACCTCGTTAGGCCACAGCTTGTCATGTAATTGGGATATCAGAACAATTGATTTCATTGCGTGAATTAGCTTTGCTTTTACTCCATTTTACATATTTAATTAATTTATACGTTATATGTGATTTACTTGTCTGTTTATTTTGTTTATGACAGACTCACCGATTGCGAATACTTTGTGAAAGATAGCGGGTCGGAAATTAAAATTTATTTATATTTTCTATGGTTTCCTATCCGATGATGCTATGCGATCTTGGCAATGACAGGTTTAATAAAATTTGTAGGGTTATTAACATAAGCCATCTTTGTGTTGTTTTCGGGAGATGGTCTATAAAATTTTGTGGCCATCCAATACAGAGCCACTATATCATTTTCATGATAGCGGTGCAACGGAGAACCTGGTAAGCATCCCTACGCACAATACTTCTTTTTACTTTCTCGTATACGAAGTATACAGAGAGAAAGTATTGTAATCGTCAAAAAATTCGAACTCCAGATTTTGACGATCTCCACGTTTTAGACCTCCCTGAGTCCGAAAAACACAATTTTGGGATTATGTCTGTCTGTCTCTGAACACGATAACTCGAAAACTATTAGAGCTACGGGGATGAAATTTGGTACGCCATCTTTACACATTATTTGAAAGTTTCTGTCAAATTTTGGACAAATTCCGTCTACGGGAAGTATGTCTGTCCGCGTTCATGTGAACTCTATAACTCAAAAACTTAAATAGCTAGATGGATAAAAATTGGTACACAGTTTTTTCATCAGAAATGTAGGTCCGCGTAAAATTTTTGGGACAAATCCGTCAAAGGGTTGACAGTCTGTCGGTCTATAAGCGCAGACTTTTGACCGCCAAAACTTCTTAAATAAATTACTTAGACAAATGAAATTTCTTATGCAGTCTTGAAATCCTAATTGTAGATTTGTCTCCAATTTTTGTTTAAATCGGTTATAAAAAGGCTTTGAAAATTCCATATTCGGTTTTTTTCGTCATTCTACGACGAAAAAAAAAAACCATTGTGTTTTTCTCGGTGTGTGACTCAGGGAGGTCTAAAACGTGGAGATTCGTCAAAATCTCGAATTCGAATTTTTTGACGATTACAATACTTTCTCTTTGTATACTTCGTATACGAGAAAGTAAAAATATATTAAATTTCATCCGCCCGCCAACTAAAGGTAAAATATATCTCTCATATTATTGTTCCCACGCCATATGGATCATCACGATGACCTTGACCCGAAATTCTGCCTTCACAATACTAACCAGCTGGAGTGTTCTCCCCTAAACTTTCTCGTATACTTCCCCCAAAAGGTGCCGTTTCTACTTCCCCCGCGTGGCTAAAAAAATTCGAACTTACTGTTATCCAGAATCCAATGACTATCAGAAGATTTTTCATTATAGTGATTGAAAAATATCTAGGCAAAGAATTCAAAGAGATGCGTACCGATTAAAACGCATCTGTCGCACACTGCTAGGTTTCACTCTTGCCGTCTCAAGGACAAACTGACGTAATCGCTCCTTTCGCGAGCACAGACGTACGCATGCTCGTGGAGATAGCGGATTGGTTTCAATGGTAAATTATACAGACCGACAGACAGTCAACCCGTTGACGGATTTTGCCCAAAATTTTATACGGACCTACATTCATGACGATAAAACTGTGTACCAAATTTTATCCATCTAGCTATTCAAGTGTTTGAGTTATAGTGTTCACATGACTTCGGACATACAGACAGACAGACTTCCCTTTGACGGATTTTGTCCAAAATTTGACAGAAAACTACAAACTATGTGTAAAGAACACATACCAAATTTCATCCCCGTAGCTCTAATAGTTTTCGAGTTATCGTGTTCACACACAGATACGCAGACATAATTCCAAAATTGTGTTTTTCTGACAAAGGAAGGTCTAAAACGTGGAGATTCGTCAAAATCTCGAGTTCGAATTTTTTGACGATTACAATGCTTCCTCTTTGTATACTTCGTATACGAGAAAGTAAAAAGGCGCGAACGCTGGAGCGAGTATTTTCCCCACCTTAGGGAATACCGCACATTTTCCAGTGCGCGGTGTATTTTTCCCCCTACTCTTTTTATTCGTATGCAAGAAAGTTTTGTTGAGGCCACTACCGCTGGCTCTGATTAGTATAACTTAATATTTAAACGTAGATTTTATTAATTGCAGTAGTAACTACCAGGGTTTTAGAAAAATATTGAAATAGTCGATGCAATTGTAGTGAAATAGGCAACATAAAAATTTGTTAATTTTGGAAGTCTTCCACAGCCAATGTGCTCATCTGTTTTCATATATACTTCCCAGGCAAGAAATGCTTCATTGGCAGAAACAATTATTCTTCATAAAGGGGACATACGACCATTAAACCTCTAAAAAATGGTGGAAAACTGTCAAATTCGATATATTATATCTCTAAAACAATGCAATTCACAAACTCACTTTTTTCCAAGAAAAATAACTCTTCTTTCTCTTATAATACCCGCATTTTGAAACCTTCATATTCGTATGTATTTACTTGAAATAGTAATAAATAGCGGTATAATTTTTGGAGAAAAAATGAGATAGTCACCTTGCGAGTATGATTACGAATAAAATATTTGTCTAAACACAAAATTTTGGGTATCTAAATAATCCAAACAGTCTGTTTAAGAAACTAATTAACATTTAAATTTCATTTCTGTTTTATATACCAATTTGAAATAAAAATATTAAAAATAGTTAAAATTTCATCTTTTCTAACCCCCCCAAAAAAAGGTTTTTGGAGAAATATGTACAAAAATTTGGTTCAGTTTGTAGAAAATAGCAAAATACATGTTCGGCAAAAATTTTATGTAAAAATATCCAATAGTTCTTGAAATATCGTGCGTGCAATATAAAAACACATTTTGAGATGTAACGCTTTAAAGATAAGGACATATTCAATGTTTGCGTTGAGTAGCTGATACATTTTCCTTCATAACTTTCATAATTATGGGAATTTTTTAACGCGGATTGTTTTAAATTGTTGAGAAAAGACAGGGAAATTTTATATATTTTTTTGATAAGATTGTAAATTTTCGATTTTTAACTGTCGTATGTCCCCTTAAGGTCCTCTGTATTATCAGGTTTTAGAGCTGTGAATGCAGGTTTGAGATTGGTAAGATGATTCATAATACTCTATTTGAATATAATTCTCTTGCAGTCTATATTATAAAGGAAATGAAAATGAATATAACTTTTACGCTGTCGAAATTCTATTTAATAGTTTTCTACATCAAAAATTACCGTAGAAACCAGTCAAGATTAAAGAGCTGATACATTTTCCTTCATAACTTTCATAATTATGGGAATTTTTTTAAACTGATTGTTTTGAATTGTTCAGAAAAAACAGAGAAATATTATATATATTTTTTCATAAAATCGAACAGTCAAAAAATATATATATTTTTTCATAAAATTGAATATTTTCGAGGTTTAACAGTCGTATGTCCCTTTAAGTTCCTCTGTATTATCAGGT
>BGPR01030604.1:3767-15593 GCA_013235015.1 Araneus ventricosus
TCTACGTTTATTTAAACACAAAAGGGATATATTTCATTTACAATTCTCAGTAATATGTTAAAGAATTATTTAACGCATTGATCGTTTTCTTTATATTGAAATTACGGTTTAGATGAAATATTACGAAGCATTTTTAATTAAAAATTCGTTCGCGTTTATTAAGGTTTCCTAACTTCTGACAAACATTGATTAGCAAATTTATTTTTAAAACTGAAAAAGGTTTTGGTCTTTTAAGTTGTACATCACTAACTGTTATAACTTCTGTATGATCTTGATCTGCATGATGGGATATAATTCCTTTCCAACTTTTTTTGTTTTAAATATTATAAAGAAAATTTTGATAGTATTGTATCTTAACATTCACAAAATACATCCTTATAAAAATGATTTTGAGCTGCCTCTTCAGTTGAAATTTTAACTTTAAGAAATTCAATTTTTTAAAATTTCTGCTATTTTTAAAAGTACAGTTGACTCTTGTTATAACGACCCTCTGCGTCCCACAGCAAAGGGTCTTTATAACGAGTGGTCGCTATAGTGGATATAATTAAAAAATGTACACATTCATTCTCAGCAGTTCCGTAAAAATAGGTTATTTTTAAAGAGATTTCAACTAAATACTCAAATTATTTTTTATCATTGGTATTAAAAATAAAATTTTATCAATCAAAAATATATTTCTAAAATAAATTTTAAAGTAGAAAAGTAAAGGAATTTTGGGAAAATACCGGGAAGTGTGCCAGCTGAATTCGGACGTTGTATTGGGATTAGACGATGCTGGACGGTCGTTATACCGGAAGTAAAATAACATAGAGTGCATAGGGAAACATAGTTGGGGATTTTATCACTGATCGTTATAATGGAATGGTCTTTATAATGTGTGGTCGTTATAACGAACGTCGACTGTATTAAAATTTGCTTCAATTATTATAGATTTACTCAAATATATTACACAATATTCCAGATAAATCTCTAATTATTGTGTAATGTGGTGCACTGTCTTTTCCAGTTGCATTTCATATTAAATCTAAATTTTTTACTGTAATGCACAGTGAAAAATTGGAAAATTTAAAAGTATTTTATTTCTTATATATAAAAAATAAACAGCTGAATGTTTATTGCACCTAGTAAAGCTTTATATTTTTAAAACGGGAAAGTAATATATTATCCATTTGAAATTTTCATTTGTCGCTCAAAGCAAAAATTTAAGTTCTGTAATATTTAAATTATAACTTTAAAATTATGACACAATGAGTATAAGGGTAAGTTTAAAGAAATAAGCTAATAAAATAATAATAAATATTTAACCATTTTGGGAGTACTGTGTCCCCTTCATCCCTTCATATATTTGATTTATTTGATTTCAGACTCCAATTGGAAGGGCACAAAAGTATGGGCGGGAAAGATCCCCGTGAATTGGTGACTCTGTAAGGAAGGCCTGGTTGAAGAGAATCTCTGATTACATATTTCACCAAATTGTTGTTCTCGTATCATACGAATTAAGAGGTCGCGTGGCATGGAGACACACCATCAAGTCTTCAATATAGTCATCCTATAACTAAATCTGGTTCAGGATCTTCATATTCTTAATCGTTTATGTTGGTAGCTTTGAATGTTTGAACTCTCCATTTGTTTGGGACTAAACTCCAAGACTATTTATCAATTTCATGTATTGTGAATGAAAATTAAACAAAATAAATGACACAACTTTTTCATGTGTTCAAACACCAATATCTGCAACAAAATATTAATGACCTGCACTTTTTATTGAAAATAAAATATAGTTATAAAGATTCTGTGGCATTTCTTTTTTTTTATAAGTTTTCTCTCCGTCCCGACATTTAGACCCCGGCACCATGGCCTACTGGTAAGTTTCCGCTTCGGAAACGGAGGTTTAAGATGCAATTCCACAAGTGATCAGCCATGTATGTGGACCTGGTGCAAGTTAAATCTTCTGTCCCCTTGACGTACCTTGAGTTGTACTCAAGAAGAAAGGCCTTTGTTAACATTTCTTGGAGGCATCCACCAGCTCATTCATGGTATCGTAGTGAAGGCCCCGGTGCTTCTATACATTTTAAGGGGGATAGGAAAGACCAAACAGCTTTGGCTCGCTTATCATCCGGTCACTTAAAAACCCTCAGATTCTCTCGTGGTGATAAGAAGTTCAATATCTGCACAAAGTGCAACATGATTGAGGCCACTCTGCAACATCTACTTGACTGTGTTGCCTTGGTGTATGATGACCTGCTTGAGCGACTGGATTTCGTGTTGGAGGTGTTGAAGACGAACGACCTCATGGATCTGATCTGATTCAGAACGGAAGAATTAGAAAGAAGAAATCTTCTGCCGTCTTCTGTATGGAAAGTGGGATACCGCCTCTCGTGTCACTTACATCATCTGACTACGATTCATAATAATTATGAATCGTGGTATACCTCGTAATAATTAAGAAGTATACAAACTCTAATTCCGCTCTCCAACCAAAATTATTATTTTCGTGCATTATATATCAGTGTATGAGTATTAAGCCAACTAAATTAACAAAAAAATTATTTTCTAAACAAAATTTGAGCAACAAAAGATTAATTGCCCGCACTTTTTGTCGAATATAAAATATACATGAAAGAAAAAATTGTTATCAGTCTTCTCCGAAGCTACAAGATTCTAAGAAGCAACAATTTTTTAAAAAGACGAATAAAAAAAGCCCTCTTTTACCGACAGACCTCAGAAAAAAACCTCGTCTATTACTGTCGTGGCCTCATCAGTCATCTTAGAGGGTCTTTTTCCCACGGAAACAAAGCGGCCAAGAAAGAAACGGAATAAATAAATGAATAGCAAGGCGACGGTTGCATGCCTCCATGTCGTTGTTTATCTATCAATCAGACAGATCAAAGTTGTGAAGTTCCCTCTTTGAGATTTCGTGTGTTATGCATCTGCCCCGATTCCCACTGCGAACTCTTCCAATACTCCAACCTGCTTCATCTTTTCCACTTCTTTGGACTTTTTCACTTATTATTTTGTTGCTCGCCCTCTTTTTAGGTTTGGGCTGCTTTTTTACTTTGGCCCCTTTTTTTGTTTGAAATAGAAAAAGCAGAATTTTATCTTTTTAGTGATATTTCTAAGATGAGGTTATGTGCTGGAAACTGCATTCACGAACTGCATGACACGAAGTCATATTTCATTAGAGTATCATAATGTGAGTTTCCGACGTAATCGCTTGATTCGCCGGTAACTCGTGTCTTTTGTTGTTGTTGTTGTTTAAATATTCTGGACGCAATTAAAAGATATATTTAAAAGCGCTGTTAATAGGCTCCATGATTGCTGATTGATGTTTAAAATGCGAAGTTGGACTAGATTTGGCATTTGCTTCGAACATTTTCAAATTTGAAAAATAACTGCCTTTTTTTATAACTCGAAAAGATAATGCGCAGATTTTACAATATTTATCTTCTGTCCTCTGTGTTGTTTATTTAAGTACACTGCGGATGTTTTAAAATTTGTAATTATTACATAATTATTTTATTAGGTGAATAAATATGACTTCCTGTTTTGTTATGTAACTGTATTTGCAATGCCACTTTTTCTCCAGTAATAGCAATGACCGGAGGTGAAGAACTCTGAGTTCAAGCACTCCGTTAACCCACAGGGCCATCGGCTTTTTCGAGTTTAGTACATAATATATATTTACTGTTGTATTTTCATTGTTATTTTATCTTGTATTTTTGGTATGTTTTTCATAATGATTATTTATATTTTTCTAAGCCATAAAACATGCATATCTACAATAATTATTTACAATAAAACCTAGTATCTCTTAGTATATTTTACTATAAAATCATTTTTTACACATCTTTGCATAAATTTTCAATAATCCTTACATAAATTTCAAAAAAAAAAGTTTAGTAATTCATAATGAGTTGTTCAAAATTATGTTCTTAGACAACCATATATATCACCTTTAACCAGTACTGTGTATCATGTGCTTATAGAGTATGATGTACCAGGTTTGCTGCAAGGTTTTCCGTCCATCATATAAAATGAAGCGTAGATCACGCATGATGGAGCCAGGCACACTTTTCTGCAACCGTTAGATGCTTAAGATAAACGGTATCCTTTACAGTAGAGTGGGCGTGATGGTCATAAGACTTGATTTTAATCCACCGAGATTCTCCTTAGGACACGTAAAACAATTGGTGAATGTTTGTTTAAATGAAACCCCGTGGATCCCCTCAAAGATGCTGTATTGAATTCTATGGCTGCAGACAGGATCAAAGACACACCAGGGTTTTTCATAGCGTGTACAATCCTTCCTGAAGCAGACCTTCTTCTTCCATAGGTTATGCAGCAAAAACCACAGATGCCACTTCGAGCATCTTTTAGAAGTACTTCTTTGATGCGAATGGCTTTCTGTCATACATCTGTTTCTTTGATGTCTTCTCACCCCCAATAATAAATAAATGATCAACAAGACGAATATAGTCTTTCTTTCCAGTATGAGTGCAACCTTGCGTCCGATGGTAAATATTGTTCGTCTTGCTGTGTCTTCCACACGTTGAGTAGCAAAATTCACGGATGCGACTTTGAGCAGCTCCTAGAAATATTCCTGGGATGTGAATGGCTTTGGGTTATATATTTGTTACTTCCATATCTCCCCACTCTCCTGTAATAAATAATGATCAACCTGACGGTATCGTTTTATTTTTCATTATTTATTTAATTTTTGCTAATATGAATGGATTGCAACCCTAGGTCTTAGAACGAATATTATCCATCTTGCTGTGCTCTATCACTTCTGCTCATTGCAGTTACAATTTGCGGATACTCTGTATTCCCTGCAAAAATGAATGACAGAAAGTGTCATATTAGAACAATAAAATATGAGTGGCCAGTTTTCCTTCGAGACCATTCTAGCAAACGTGTTTTGATTAATTGTAATATGAATATATAGAATAACAGCAATCATTTATTTCTGGTCACGCGTTTATTATATAGTTTTCCAGAACAAAAGCAAATAATTATTATGCATCGATCATGCGTTCACCGAAGATAAATACATCATGAAATATGATAAGGTTTACGAACAACTAAAGAATGATATATGCTTTTTATTTACGTAGCAACCATACATTTTTCTTGAAGATTCATCTTGATAATACTGGAATAGCTAGAACCTGAAACTGGCTTACATTCTCATTATTAATTTGCTCTTTAAAAGGATAAGCAAGGGATAAATTTGTGTCTGAGAATTATCTTTACCAATTAATAACGTGCCGCTCTGAAAAGCGGTGACAGCCTTGTTCTTCCCAGGTTTTAAAACTCAAATCACTCAAATGCATTTCCGGGGTTTAAAATGTCACAGTAGGTCATCATGTATACATTTAATTCAAATTTCGTAATTATTTCTCTTTTTTGCTTTATTCTTTCAAATTTTCGTCAATATCAAAATCAAAAAATTTCACTGTATTTTTGGCGCCTAGTTATTGGTATTGTCTAAGGAAATAAGAATGAGAAATAGTTAGAATGATGCGAAAATTTTACGACTTTTATACAAGAAAAAATTCTGTAGTAAATAACTGAATCGCGAATAGAAAGCTCATATTTCAAAAGTGTAGACCATTATTTAGCAAAAAATTATACGAATATAATTAGCTATAGGAAGATTTTTAAATTTCGGGTTATAAATTATTTAATACTATATCGCGTTTGTCTGAAATTATTGAAAGCAATTAGTCACTACGACCGTTTTACTTCTCAAATTATGTTTCGCATAATGCGAAAACATTTATAATCTAAAGTGTATCAAAAAGAACGATATTATAGAAGGTAGGATGTTTTTCAGATTTTGACGCTGTAAAAAGTATTGTCCTCAGAGAGCTCATTCGCACAACAGAATGATTCAAAAAGTGAGAAAGTGTGTGTTGTCTAGGGAGTCGTTTCCAAAAAGTAGCAGCCACTCGAACCTATTGGATGACAGGCTTTATCGTAGACAATTGCTCCAAAGAGACTATATGCAGTTGGATATTACTTAGAACAAAAGAAAGACGTTCGCGCTATCTTCCATATAGTGAAATGTGACGTTTTGCAGTAGATTGCAAACTCTTAATGTATTGCTTACTGTTACAGTGAAGCTTCGATTGAACGTCACCGTCCGGACCAGGTCTGTGATGGATAACAGAAATCTCCGAATATATATGCACAGTAACGTGATTTCACTGTTGGCTCGGGACGAAAATGAAAATAAATTACTATAAAAGTGAATAACGCATGCACATTATATTTAATTTCACGAAACGATCAATATAAACTTCTGTATAAAAATAATAATGTGCAGAAATATGTTGTAATACTATAAACCTACGCTTTTAGACGATGGCGGATAATAGAAACTGACGCTTAAATTGGTGATGGTTAATCGAAGTTTTACCGTAATTTGTACTCGGGTTTGAATCTAATTGTCAAGATTTCTTCCCCAAATTTTGAAAATGTGGTGGAAGGGAATAGAATACATAGGAAAAAGCTCGGTTTTATTTGTACTAAACTATTTATTCCATAGAAAATTCCTAGGGCCACGATGGCTTCTTTGCAGAGTCTCGGCTTCGGGACCAAAGTCACAAGCAATAGATCCGAGTCCACGGAATATCAGTCGTGTATACGGACCTGGCGCATGTTACTTCCGTCTGCCCTCTCTCCAAGATGTTGTCCTCATCATCTGACTGCGATTCATAAGAACGAAATCCGTTCCAAAATTGCATCGTGTTATTTTAAAACGGGGCATTAGACTTATTCTTACTATCGATATTATTTGTCTCTCTGGGTTGCCTTATTTGAAACTTAATCACTCCGTAATTTTCTTCAATCCTGTCTTCAAATTTTACAATGTTTAAAAATTTGATCATGAAACTCAAAAATGGTATTTTTCTAACATGTTGATGAATTTCTAGCACTTCCAAATTCTTAAGATAGATTTGTAGCTCTCCTTCGGGAAACTCAATTTTTTAGGCCTTAAAGGTTCATTCATTGTCGCTGATTTTGTTACATCATAACTTCTTGAGTCGTCTTATCCTCACTTCAGGATATCTGTAGCCTAGTGGTAGAGGCTTGGCTTCGAGATTTCGGTGATTTGAAGACCCAATATTATTGTAGATCCCTCGTATTATATATGGACTTGGTTGGCGTAAAATCTGCAGTTTTGGGTCAAATATCCTCACGTTTCCGTAGTGTAAAAGTTAGAAACATGGGGCGTCAACACTGGCGTGACATTTTATCCGATCATGTTCAAAATTGGATGTCCGTCCTCCTTAGTAGCCCCTGTATAGTCGCAAAATGGGACGTTAATCTCATTTGAGCAATTAATCCATTACTAAAATCAAATCTTTTGTAGGAAAGACATTCAAAATTTTGGATGCATCTTTAGATTTGAACTCTTTTCATTTATAACTGTTTTTTACTCGTTTGCCATCATATACGAATGAAAAAATTCGGACCTGAAATGTTTTGTATACATGATAAATGTTATTTAAGACTTCATTTTTATCTATCCAAAGTCGTTTAATTATAAAATCTACAACTGACTGTAGTTTAATTTCGGCTGAAAATTTATTGACCAGACAGATGTCAGAAATAACAATAATATCCGATTTTACTTTTTCATAGAAGGCATAGATCGCAACACTTTCTTTTTCAGAAATGTTTCAATTATCTGACTTTTTCGGTAGCTCAGTTTCATTGCAGTTATCAGATTTCCTCAAGCAAATAACTTGTCGGCCGTTTTTGCTTCTAAAACGGTATTTTTCAAAAAAATTTAGTACCTTTCAGAACTTTACAGTAATTGCCTCGATATTCCTGCTGCATCTCTGCTATCAAATTGCCTTAATTTGAGGAATGGTAATATGAGTTAACTCGTGCTCTTATGTGGAAAGTAACTTCATTTTCCTGGTTTTTAATTTCGATCCACTTTATCTAGAATCATCTTACCGTAGTTCCTCGATTTTTGACCCTAGTAGTAATTCTAAGCGGTACAAACCTGCTATTTATATTTATAGTAATACCCACCCATTCTTTGTAGTTTATTAATATATATTTTTTATTAAGATGACACGTTTTTCTCTTGCTTGCTGAATCCAATAATTGATGAAGAAATAACTCGATTATATAATAATTGATGAATAAATAACCCAATGGAATCAAGACAAATGCTGAATGAAGTTTTAAGAAAATTTTAAACCTGACGTCATCATTTTATCAGAAATCATCAATTTCGAGATTCTTCACTGTCATAGTAGTCGTTCTGTCCTTTTCCATTCACAAATATTCTCCACGTAACAAATTATTTTGTGCGCATGCATATATGCAACATTCCACGATATAAGCGAGTAAAATCGTCCCTTTTTCGTCTATGTACTAATAGGATAATGCCCCTAGTAGAATATTGTTTAGCAATGGATTCGGAAACCCTTCGCGCTTTTGCGCATGCGCCGGGCGGAATTATTTTCATCAAAATAGGGGGAAAGTAAAGAATGGAATGGTGATGTTTATATTTTACTGAGCGTGATCTAACAAAGAACTCCGGAAGTACGCTCATATGACTCATTGCCTGACACCCCTTTCCGGTGTAAAATCGTCCAAAAGTGGTAGTCTCGGAATCCGTTGCTGAACAGTACATGTTTTTTTTACCCCATCGTCAGATGAAAACAAAAATGGTAAAGGAAAATGAATTAAAAATGCAAAATGAATATTTCGTCCCTTACAATCAACACCACCTATCTCAATTTTTTGAAATTTCAGAGGCAGAAAATATTCAATTTTTCGCAACCAATAACGGATATTTCCGATTTTATTAAGCATCTGATATAAACTTAAGACCGTATTTTTCTACCAGATGCGAGAAAAAATTCATAAATATTCGTTATTGGTTGAGAACATTTCAGTTGTTTCTTTGAAATTGTTAGGAAATTCTGCATTTTAAGCTACGAAGCTTGCATCTTTTCTAAATTGTCTCTCGTACCTTTACTCTAAGATTCGAAGAATTCTTTCTTTAAGATTTTACGTCATTTCTTTGAGCTAGTCACTTCACTTGACATCCATATTAGCAGCTATTTAATCGGAATCGTATGACGTTGTCTATTCGATTCCCGCAGCTGATATGTAGATCTACTGATTATTAGCAGAGTATATATGCTTGTCTTTACTATGTCATTTAAAAAGGTACGGTCTGTAGGTCCTCTAAGCATTCTCTCCTCGGAGAGACTTCAGCGCCATGTAAGCTGTTGCTGGTACTGTACCTATAAGATGTAGGACAAGTATCAACCCTGTTAAATGGAAATGTGGTGATCTGTAAATATGTTCTTAAATGTGGTCGTCCAAATAAATGTCTCTTTTAACTTGTATGATTCGTCATTTCTGAAACAATAAGAAATGCTCTATCTCGTAGAAATTCCACTGCAAAAGCCAGGACGCTTTTAGCTTATTATCCAGCAGCTCTTCATAACTAGTGTTACTCAAGCTGCCTGCCTCTACTACAAAGATTATAGTTTTTAAGAGACTAACAAGTGATATTGGCAAACTCGCTTCCTGTGCCTAACAGAAATTACAGAAAATTGAGATAAGTAGTGTTGCTTTTTAAGCGATGATTTCGTCTTCATGGGGTTGCGAAAAGTGACCTCCAGGTCACCGACACTGCCCTTCTTCCTCCTCCTTTTGCACTTGCCCTTTTACACTTGCATATAGTACTGGCAAATTTTAAAAAAATTTCCTTCTCTAGATTTGCAAAATTAGACATTTCGCTTCGGTGGTAGGAGATATAATGTGTATTAAATAAGTTACATTTGTTCCAAAAAATGTAAACATTTCAGAGTTAAAAACCGACTTGTATGTGAGTGAAAAGTATATTTGTTTCAAAATCAGCAACATTGCTTTAAATGATATATGCCGGGCCCATATTAAACGTGTAGAAATGATTTATGAAATATTGGAATAGGAATAAGGGAACTGAGAAAAACATTAATTTTCTGGAAATAATTTTTTACTAGCTGATAATACCCAGCGTTGCTGGGGGTAAAAATACTTTCGTACCTAATATCTTTATTCCTCTCATCGTCTGCAGCTTCTTAAAAAATATTTAATCAAGAATTCAAATCAAGAATCAGTTAAAAATCAAAGTCAGCAAGCGCAGTGGAAACAGAGTTTTTAATTGAGAATAAATTAATCATTTAATTAATTGTCACGAAACCTTCACTAAAACATTACTTAAGCTTCATATTATTCATGACAAAAAATATAAAGAAAATCTATGCTATAGTTTGGATTTATATAGCGTGCAAAAATATTGTCGTTTCAGTTTTATTTATATAAATTATGCAACAACATTCTGCTCTAAAATTCTAGGTTTATTTGGAAAACTATGAACTATTAATTATTATTTCGTTAAAATAATTTATAGATGTAAGCGTTTCAGGTTTTGATTACATTATCGAAGAATTAGGTCGACTTACTAAAAGATAAATAACCAAAAGGCAGTAGAAGAGTTTAAATGGCTTTATTTTCTCTTTATATGCTACAAAAATTTAATTTTGTTTCTACACTAATTTTTTTCCTCCTGAAACTATCTAGTAAATTGTAGTTTTGAAAATAAGGCAAGCGTGTGAACTTTCACGGAAAAAATTTTTTGCCAAAAATGGTCTTGGATGTCTGTGAACATTTCATTTTCTTTAAAAAATCGAAACACATTTTCTTTATAAACTCGTAATAAAAGAAAAATTTTTACTGGAAATGCAGTTATGAAGAAGAAATTTTATGCACTTAAGAAAAAAGCAGTTACGGAGAGAAGCGGCTCTCTGAGTGAGCTGTAATATATTATATTAATGGTTCGTTGACTAGCCGACAGATGGCACGCATTTATTTTCGCTAAATGTGGTTTTCTGGATTTTCAAGGACAATTTTTCTCTTAAAAAGATTTTCTTCTTATAAGAATTTGAGAAATAAATTTTTACCGAGAAGAACTACACGAGACAACGTAAGAATAAAGAAATGTATTAAATATTGATAATTTTTATTCGAAAAATAAAAGCAAATTAAATAATGCGTAAATGCATTACTTTGAATTCATTATAATAATAGAAGAAATGCATATGGCAACGTAATAATAAAGCAATGAATTAAATATTGATATTTTTTATTCGAAAAATAAACACAAATCAAATAACGCGTAAATAAATGCATTACTTTGAATTCATTATAACAATTGCTAAAAAAATTGATTTTAAAAGCGTCACAAATTTAATTCTTTTAGGTGTATCTGAATTTTCCAACAATTTTATCAAATTTATGTCGGAAAACCTTCTTGTTCAAGAATAAATGATTTCGCCGGAATTAACACAAAAAAGAGATGTATAAATAGGTGTATTTTGAGTGAAAAATTCTTGTTGTGAAGGTTATTTGAAATTAGTTTTGAAAAAATGCCCCTTCAATGTTTTTTTATTGTTTTTATCTCCGGCCCTATTCATATACTCAGTATTCTACGAATCTCATGACCATTTCACTACTTCGTGTTTTCAAATTTTGTCGGTTTTTGTAACACTTAACCATGTGTATGTGTCGATAGTATTAAACACAACGAAGAGGAAAAGAATTCAACAAAAAATATCAATTTCGAAACTCTTGTCCGAAGCATCGTAGCATGATAATGTTTTAGGCTTCGTCTGGCTGGATTGCATCAGCCATTGCATTCTGTGCGTAACGATTTTTAAATTATGCAATTTACAGAAAGAATGCTAGCCTATCTGCCTGTCTAGTAGCAATTCTTTATAGTACTAGTTTCTTTCTTTTGTAATT
>BGPR01030605.1:3910-18562 GCA_013235015.1 Araneus ventricosus
CAAGGCTAAAGTAAACCAAAACTCTTTAACTTTACAGACTTGACTCATCTGACGATAAGAATCATGAAAAACAATACAATACTTTCGATAATTTAATAAAAATTACAATGAAATAACTAGCCAAAAAATGTCTTCGACAGAGTCAAAGCTACAAGTGGAATGACTACAAAAGTAGGAAAATTTTCGAGCCTGTCAAGCCAGAAAGTAATGTTTAACCGTTTTCATTATTTTTTAAAAAGAGGGAAATTAAAAAAAAACAGTTGTAAAGATGTTAAATAAAATCAAGAATTCTGGATTGGTTCGGGGGGGGGTAGCCCGATAGCCCCCCCGGATTCGCCACTGGTCCTCGTCATTTTGAACCACAGTCAGATGACGAGGACGTCACCTAAGCTGGCAACCCCTTGCCTAACTTCCGCTCCACACCAGTGGGAGAACGTTTGGCTGCCTACGTATGATTTAACGCGCAAGGGGGCCCACATACACGCCAGATCTTCAGTGGAATCGGGTTTCGAACTAGAACCCTCCGACCCCGAAGTCGAGACCTTACCACAAAGGTCAAGCGGCCTTCGGGGGGGGGGGGGTTCAGATATATCCGATACTTTTCAAATAAATTAGAATCATAATGAAAACTATTTGTCTTCGCATAACGATATATCACATAAGCTCTCCCGGTATTATCGATATGAGTTGTCATAAATTATCGAATATGTCACGTTGCAAACGGAAACAACTTTCGATGCCGCAACTGCAAGTTATTGTTATTTTTATTACACTGATAGAGTGAATTCATGTGACATTTTTTAAGCATATGAAAAACGTAACTCCACCTGTTCGTGGTATTACTCTGCACTGTAAGGTCATATTCTTTTTCCTCCGGCAAGATGAGAAATAGGTTCCAAATTTAAAATGAAAGTCGCAAATTTTGCATGTATTTTGTGAGCGTAAATTGATTCCATTGCGAAGGTGACAGGTTTACGAAATATCCACATCTTAAATTCCACATTATTATCAAACGTTTTGACGATATATTCTGTAGTTTGATAACATCAGTGCAGTTGTAGCTATAAAGCACTGTTTTATAGCTTTTAAACGTTGAACATAGCAATTACGACATCCGTGACCATTTTCTGTCGTTTGGAACTGACATGCGAAAAGGAACTTTCGCGACTATAGCAATATTCTAAAATCATTTGAAACAATAGTGATGAAACATGAGAAGGTTCATAGTTTTTTCACCTGCTGCCTTCAATATCATGCCAGTTACCTATCAAATAAAGCGTGAAATTAACACTTTTGGGTTCACGAATCATTGGAATATCGAAAACGTTGTTAATATAGCAGAAAACTGACAATATTATCTATCATTAACAAGGAATAACATATCGTGTAGAGTAATCAGCAAAGGAAAGGGTAACGCCATATAATGATTTAAGTGTCAAAAAATAACGCAACATTTCTTTCAAACACAGAAAATATCAATTTTTATATACATCAGTCCCTGAAATGAAGATTATTATGTTTTGCATACTAAAATTTAAAAAAAGAACCCTATCTATGTGTCTCATACATAATAACATGCACAGATTATGCTTTTATACATCATTTTTTTACGCATCATTTTTCTTTTCATCATTATAAACCTTTAATATTTTATTGTCTTCTTTATGTTAATTCTTTATTTACGGGATATTTTTGCCTATCGAACTTTATTAATTTCACTAGATTTTTTTCCTATTTAATGTTAATTAGCAAAGTGTGCAATCATTTATTTTTTATCAAAAAATTGTTTTACCGATTTTGTTCATGATTTAATTTTCTATAAAAATTATATTAAGAATATAACGACCATTGTTAGGATGGTTTTCCTGAATTAAATATTATGAAAATGTTAATTTATCCATTCGCTTTCGGCCTTCTAATTATTATTTGACAACATAGCTGAAATACCATGACATCAACATTACAAGTGGCCACGAGACGGAATCGTTCGTAGTTCAATCTCACGCTGTCTCTTATTTTCTTCACTGACATATAAAACTTAATCCGCGTTAAAAACCGACAGAGAATGCAATTTGTTTTAGAAACAGTTATCTGTCTAGGAAGTAAGTGTTTGTACTTTCGTTAAATAATTAGTTAATGACGGACCATCCGGCGCTGCTTCTTTTTATATTTTATTTTACATCACACAAACACCACACTTTTTACAGTATTCACAGTGCAGGGAATACTTTTCATCTTTTTTAAGACTTAATTTGTGAGTTTCAATTGAAAGTTCCTTTACCCACGTCATTTATGAATGACAGCTAACTCATTTCTGCCCAACACACGAGCGCCACTTACCTGTTGGGCGAATGCGCAACACCCCATTCCACTTTGCAAGTGGCACGCATGCGCCAACAGTAAGTTCCATTCTTATCATTTTCTAGACCACCAAGATGGCCGTGGTGGCATGGTGGAAGAATCTTGCTTAAGAATTAAACGATCTAGGTTTCGAGACCTACGGGTCTATTCTAGTTTTTCCTGGTTGGGTTGGGGGGCCGTCCCTTTTCCCCCCGTTAACATCCGGAAAAGTGACGCCTCCCCCCCCAACCGGGGGTACCAGTATAGACCCCCTAATTCGTGGAGCATGAAGCCGCATTCCTACGGCCTGTCTTTCAACGAGTTTTGTTCGCGTTATTCCCCGTCTCGAAACAGGAAGAATCGATGTGGCTTGTGGGCTTGTAAGTGCATCTGTTGTTTCCCGCTTTATGGCGGTTAATAGCTCGCACGTCAAAGGAGGAGAGTGGCCAGATGGCGTCGGTGCATCCGTTCACTCGAGCGCTGCCGAGAGATTTGCCAAGCCACGTACTGTGGGAACGGTGCGACTGGTCAGAATTCCACCAACCACAGTCCACAAGCTTGAACCTCGAGCGACTCGAGGTTTGCCAAGCCACACGCCGTGGGAACAAGGCTTAAGAATCTACACACTAAATTTATCGTCAAGGGGTCTAATGTTCTCTTGTTGTTGTGGTGTAGTAATCTGGAAAATGTAGATGCTAGTGCAGCTAAGATCCTTGTCATCTGACCACAGTTCGGAATTACGAGGTCCGTCAAAAAATAGCCCTTGTGTAGCCATTGGTGGTTTTTCGCACAGGCTCTAGAGGTAGTCGCCTCGTGCCGTGAGACCCTGGGGACCTAAAATCTATTCGATACAGATTGCAGTGCTATGTTAACGCCGAATATACGTCGCCAGTGTATGGGAGGGGCCTCAAAATAATTTAGCGCCTGTGTTCACATAATGTCAAAATCCGCCACTGTGTGTAGCTCTTAACTCAACTCAGCCATCAAAGTCTTTCATTTACATTAATTTATCATGAAATTTATTTTACCACCTTATCGAAACAGGAGTTCATTCCACTTTTATTGTTAAAAAAACAAGTACAAAAATTTAGACTGAAACAGTTTTTTTCTTATTTTATAGGGTGAACGGTACAATAGTTAAAGTAAGTTGAATGCACCAATAAGAATAGGATGTGAATATATAACTAATTAAGCTGAGACTCATTGTTTTGTAAATTTTTTAACAATCACGGTTAATTAGGAAGGAATGAAAAAAAGAGCGAGAGCTGTTGTCGACAAAATGTTATCTCTAGATGGATCACTGATTGTACTGCCCTACGAATTAAGAACAGCGTCTGCTACAGTTAAAGTCAACTTTAAAAAAATCAGTTGCCCTTAATTACTTCTTATTCCTATGCAGTACCAACTAATTTAGCTTTTATTTATAAAGAGTAAGAATGTTGATATTTGATTCATTTTTCATTAAATGTTTAGGAACGCAGATATTTAATTACAAAAAAGAAAATACAGAAGAAGTAAACAATAGTGATAACAATATACCTTTTGCGCGCCAACGCAGCAGCAACCAGTTATTGCATCATCAATATTATCTGAAGTCTACGAAACAATCAAACAACAGAAATCATGCTTTAATTAAAACGGATCAAATACATGGATACGTTTCCAGTGATTTACTATTGGGTATCTTCGTCCTGAAGAATCGACTTTCTTATTATGCTGTTATTTTAAATTAAAACAAACACCAAAGTTTTAACTTTATAACGCAGGAAAAATAATTATGTTATTCAATATTAAATTTGAGGGATTTATTCAATATAATCGAGATCAAATTCAAGAAGAAATCCCTTTCGGTTGAACCATTGAATAATTGATTGTTTGGGATCATATGGCACAAGAGTCAAAGTGCAGCATCAAATATACGGTACAACAACAATACGTATTTGAAAGATACATTTGTTACAACTGACGGTATAGTAAGCAATAAAAATGCATGGTATTGAAAAGTTTAAAATAATAGGAGGGAAATTCACATTCAAAACCAAGCAAAATATTAAAAAACGAATTAAAACCTCAATGAAAAACAATTGATATTTTCAGTAAAATATAAAAAAATGCCCCGATTTTTTAAAAAAAGACGGAAAATGAATCTAAGAATTTGTACAAAAATTCATTTTACGATTTTACTGGAATACATCACCATATTTAACTCTTCCTAACGCCATAGGAAGTATACTTATCACCAAATTCATCAAATTTGATGGTTAGCTATTTTACCACCTTTAATTAGATCTGCCATCACTTAATAACTTTGGAAAAAAAATAGTAACAAACACTTTGACCACATAATGAGGTTTTAACAATCAAACTAATTATTAATATATTTTGTTGAGACAGTAATGGTAAACACATAACGCCGGAAAGAAGATTATTGATAAATTTATCAATGTCACGAAAATCTAGTTGCTTCAATTCCTCATCTCAAATTATAACAAAGTGCCTTGATTTGTTAATGATCAATTAATCAAATAAATCAAGAAATAAAATTAATTTTTATCTAGTAAACCAAATGATTTTTTTCTTAAATCAATACCAATCCAAAAATATCTTAATAAGCCATTACTAGAAAAACTGGCCCTTTAAAGAGTTAAAATGGGACACACCCTAGCAGTAAGAGAACTGACCAATTGAGAACAAAACTTACTTCTCTTCCATAGGGGCTGGCTTTGAGTTTTTCGTGTATTCCATGTACGGCAGACACACGCACGCACACACCGGCACTCGCGTGAATACTGAAGGGCCTATTGAGAAGAAAGAGGGTTAATCTTGAAATAGAAATCTGCTGGTCCGGAGCCCAGAATCCTGCCTCATGCACGGTGGAACGCGAGGCATTCATCGCGCGAGAGAGGGGTGTTCCTCGAAATTGTTATTCCCGACGGTTTGTTGCCTTTGTTGCTGCAACAGGAAGTTGGAGACACCAACAAGGGGGTCCTCCGCACCAGGACGCCCCTCCCACGCCTTCTGCGATTAAAAATATACATGCAAGTAGTCGCCTTGATATTTGTTTGTTTTCTAGAAGGATAACGTAAGTAGATGGAAGATACACATCATGCCTGACACTTTTCAGAACGATGACACCACGCTGGTGTTTCTTGGTGGGAGTTTGGAGGGCCAGAAATGGGCATGCTACGCCAAAATATGCTTTTTCTATGAAATTGAATACTAAATTAATCAAACTACCACCAACTTAGAAAGAAGAAAATGTTATATATAAGCCTGGAGCAACAATCATGGAGAACTATAAAACATGACAAAATCTCATTTATATGATTAAGTAATTAATTTTGCAACAGATGCTACTGACTGTGTCCATAGCTAAAACTATTAACTGTGACGTCACCGACTGCTAGCACCATCTAGATCTGGATGATCTTTCAACAACAATGCGTTAGCGTGCGAAAGTCCCTGTCCCGTAATCCAATTGTTTCCTTGTGTGTGTCTGTGTAAATGTACCATCCGCGTAGTACTCGTACCCACAATAAACAAGTAAAAAATGGTAGTGGTTCTTATTGTCCTTCAACCCCAAAATAATCGAGTGCAATTTTATTGTATATGTAAAAAAGTACTTAGTATCTTAAAAAATCTAAAAGCAATGATATTTATATAAAATGGATAAGACCAATCGCTCTTAAAAATTGAGAAATATATTGGTGAGGCTGTTCTACCAATTCCTACATCTGTAATTACAGTCGACGCTCGTTATAACGACCCTCTGCGTCCCACAGCAAAAGGTCTTTATAACGAGTGGTCGCTATAGTGGATATAATTAAAAAATGTACACATGCACGCTCAGCAGTTCCGTAAAAATAGGCGATTTTTAAAAAAGAGATTCCAACTTAATACTCAAATTATTTTTTATCATTGGTATTAAAAATAAAATTTTATGAATTAAAAATATATTTCTAAAACAGATTTTAAAGTAGAAAATAAAGGGTATTATTATATACTTACAAAACATTTATTTTCTAAAGACAAAATGAGAAATGGTTGTTTGTCTTTTCTGCATATGTGATTTTTGCAAAACATAATTTTCCATTTCAGTTAAGATGATAAATATTGTTCTGTATCTTCTTGCCTTTCAAAAAAAACGTTTTAAAGTCTCAATAGCACTTGAAACATTTTTTTATTCTAGGCTATTCTAATTTCCGCGCTGTGGTGAATGGTAATTCCCCCTCCCCTATCAAAGTTGAACTGTAACACTGAAGTAACACAAAGTTGAACTGAACATCTACGAAGCTTGGCAATCATTTACGTTTAGAAACATGTTCTTTTCAGAAAAATACCGGGAAGAGTGTCCGCTGAATTCGGACGTTGTATTGGGATTAGACGACACTACACGGTCGTTATATCGGAAGTAAGATAACATAGTGCATAGTGAAACACAGTTGGGGATTTTATCACTGGTCGTTATAATGGAATGGTCTTTATATTGTGTGGTCGTTATAACGAGCGTCGACTGTATAAGGAATTAGAAAAACGCAAATGATGAGATTGAAATTTATGGCACTCTGATAAAATTGGAAGGTGGACGAGACAGGCTGAGCACAGAGGGGCCCTCTCACTAAACAAAAGATGTTTGCGAGGTGTTCTTACGGTCAGTTGACACTAAAGCGCTTAAAATATGAGAGGAAGAAGCTTTATTCTGGAACAGTCCATTCTACCAGGGAGTCATCAAAAGACTCAACAACCATTGGGATGAATCGACCTTTCTGAGTAATTGAATAGAAAAGGAAGAATCGACAAGTCAGAGAAATTGTACACTAGACTGATACAGTTCTTACCCGATAAAGAATCGGAAACATTTGACCATTTGATGTCGGGGGAACCTGACCCTGTATGTGCAGTAGGGATGGGAAAACCGAACCGGTTTAAGCCGAAGACCGTTTTTTTGTTTCGGTTAACAGGTTTTTTCGGGTTTTTTGCCTCGGTTTAAACCGGTTTTTTTTAAATCCAAAAACCGGGTCGGAAAGATAGGCTCGATTTTAGGTTCGACTAGACTAAAATTTACTAAGACATAAAGCTTTGAATTTCATCATCTTAAGCCAATAACCAACAACCGCTTCCTCGAGACGTCTGTTGGTTGGCGGATTACTGAAAGACTCCTAATAAACAGATAAATATTGGCCAATGGATCGATTTCCGGCAAAAACTATACTAATAAAAAAATTTTGTCTGCAAACGGCGTCTGTTTCTTGTAGTAAAAAATATTTATCTTTAGTCGGAAGTTCTGTGGCTTCCGAAAGATTAGTATCTGCGTTGAATGATGTGGTTCCGATGAGAGGTGTCGACTCACGGATCAACTCGTTGCTGAAATGTTATGAGGAGATTAGATGATAAATATTGGCCAATGAATTAATTTCTTGTGAAAACAATGTTAATAAAAATTTTTGTCTCTAATACTTACTTATTGCAATAATTACTCATTTATTATTATTACATATTGTATTAATTACTTATTACATTAATTAATTGTATTAATACTTACTAATTGTATATATTATTAATAATAAATTCTGTCCACAAACGCTGTTTTTTTTAAAAAAAACCGAAAACCTGTTTTTTCAAAAACCGGTTATTTTGAGCGGTTTAAACCACCAAGTTAAACCGGAGGTGAAAAAAACCGGTTTTCTTTTGGAAAAACCGCCATCCCTAATGTGCAGTATGTTAATGCCCAATATCGGTTCTCCACATTCTAATAGAATGCCCACTTTTCAATCATCAGTGCATCTACTGCTTCCATTCTTCCCGTATCACGTTAAAAAAACACCCTTCATAAAGTTCCCCACGCCCAACTTTTTACTTTCTTGAAAATGTTTATTCTTTATTCTTGAAAATGTTTAGTTTTTAATATTTGATCTGAATGTTTTTTAACATGCTTTAAAGTCGCATTTTTTGAGGCTAGGTTGCTTTTTCTTTTTGCAAACTATACAAGTTAACAAGTCGTTACAAATAACAGAATTTTTTAATTAACCTTTAACCCTTTCGACCCGTTTTCTGTATGATTAAAATTTAACTATGAAAAGTAGTTTAATTTATTTTTGTCATACTAAAAAGGTATAGTATGAGTTTAAAGTTTTTAATTTTCCCGTTTCTTCGAAATCTTCTGAGAAAATATGCCCCAATCGTATAGTCGACTGGGACTATTCCAGTAAAACACGTAAAACTCTCTTTAACAGGGAAACAACTTTACAGCTTCGTAAAATAGTCTTCAAGTAATTTGGTCACTAATGGGATACATTGCCTCACAGTTAAATAGGATTGGGACAATATATCCCACAAAAATAATTTATTCAAAATTTCTTAAATCTGACATTAAAAAGGATAAATTATTACATAATAAGAACTATTTTACACTCAGTATGGCATAAATGTAGGATATTACGCGTAAAGAATAATTTAATCACTGTAAGAAAAATGTAAGAGCTAGATTAATTAATTTTATGGCGATAGATGGAACTACAGTTCTGCTCTGTACAAACTACAAGCAGCGCCCTCTTTTTTCCTAACAAAATCAGACTGCCCACTGAGAGCAGCGCAGCAGCACCGCGGGCAGCCGTCATGTTAACAAATCTCTAAATCTCTCTGTTGACAGATCAGTCTTGGCGCAGTTAAGCAGCCCTATCTTCCCACTACGGTAACTATGTCCCGTCTAACTTTCCTTATGGCTATCTAATCTGTAAATCTCTAATACCGTAATATTCTTAACCCGTAACATCTATCCCTTATTAATCTGGCTCATCAAGCAAATATGACTTCATGTAAACTCTCAACACCCTCAAACCTTTTGTGTATATATCTTTTCCCCCTGTAAATTCTCCCTATAGTATTTAAATAAATGTTTTTGTATTGAACTTGAAGTCTACTCATTTATTTTATGTAATATTTTGTTCTAAATTTAATGTAGTAAAAACCCTTAAATCCCCTAGACATAAACCCGAACTACTTACCCCTTAAAGGTAACTCTTCCGTGGGCATTTTGTTTATTGAACGGAATCCCACTTAAATATAGTTGTACTTATTATAAAATTTAAAAAAAATAGACCAATTGAAACTTGAGTAATGTGAGTGCTCAAAATTGTAAGTTCGCCATTTGCAATCTGAGAGTATTTCAAAGTTTCCTTAATCACAATTTTGTTCCTTAATTCCTCAAGAACACCGAAAATATAAAAACCCATGTAAAAGTGGAATTTTTAACAATAGGGAATGAAGTCTAATCTCCGGGACCTACAGATGGTAAAAAAAATTACCGTACGGAAGACAGTGTTACGAATAAATTGACATAATTTCCAAACTTCTCTTCATACCTTCAGTAACTACTGAAATATGCATAATATGAGTCCTTAAAATGAATTTATAATAAATGTATGCTTTTACAAAACTCGGCAAGTGTTTTAATTGAAATATTTAGGAGATATTGGGAAGTGTCATGCAAAAAAAGTTTCTGTACGCAATATACAAATTAATCCTGAAGTCTTTTACAAGTGACAAACGGTAAGGTTTTGAAACAGGGGCGTTCATAAGCGTTGTGAAGGGATGGCAACTATAATTGTTCAATTCTAGCTTGTAGTTGATCGCATTAAAATAGAAGTTTCTAAAGCTATTCAGGAGTTGGTGATTCAGTTAAGGAATTATCTATGAAAAAAATTGAGAAATCGTCGATGAATCGATATTATTGAAATATATCTTCGAACTTCAAATATTCGAGAACAGGAATTGATCCGGAAGATGTCCAAAGCTAAACCACTTGTTGCAGCTGACTTAAAATTTGGTTTTAACAGTGAAATAACACCTCAAACGCTGAGAAATGTTATTATAAAAGCAGGCTACAGTGGAAGTGCGGCCATAAGAAGCCTTGTGTAAATCTCTGTAAAGGAAAAACTGCCTCGAGTTTGCAAAGAAGAGTATAAGTAAGCTCTTATCTTTCTGAGAACCGGTTCTTTTTTAAATATGAATAAAAATTTAATATTCATGAATCAGATGGTCGAGTTATGGTCTGGAGGAAACCAAATCAACAGATGCTAATTAAGGATTTATGTGGAATTCTCAAGCAAAGTCCGCAATTTATGTTTTCTAAAAGAAACATGGATATGTACATGTATCTAGACATTCTAAAGCAAAACGTCTTAACTAGTGTAGAAAAATTGACAATTGATATTACATTTACTTTCCAGAAGGACAGCGATCCTAAACACACCTCCAAGATTTGTCATGAATCATGTGTCTAAATGTTAAACCGCAGCTTCATAGCGCAGTTTCCCGATTAAATTTTCATTGGACATTTATGGAAAGAAATCGGCCGTGAATTAAAAAAATATGACATTAAAAACAAGGGAGGATTCAGGACATTTGGAGTAACATTTCGTCCAAAGCAACAAAAAATACTCAGTGGAGTCTTGCCACAAGGCTTGGAGAGAAGAAATAAAGGTCAAAGTAGGGTCTCCGACCATTAAATATGACCTGGTTAACATGCAAAATACCTTTCATAAACTATGTAAATATCGTACAGAAACGTTTTTTTCCCTTCCTCATTAGTGATATTTTTTGTTTCATTATCTCGATATTTTTTCTTTATAGTATTCTTAAATAATATATGAATTTGGATTGAACCAATTTGTTAATTTTTATTTTATTCACAAGGATTTTGTGTCACGAATTAAACTTTTATTTATGGTCATAGCTGCGTAAGGAAATATTTTTACCCACTGTATATGCCCATAAGGACCAAAAGGGTTAAACCTAGACAATACTGTTCCATCAACATATATTTGGCGCAACATAATCAAAAATGATTTTTCTACCAAATCAAATCAAATGTATACCAGAAATATAGTGTAGCTTCTCCGATTGTCAATTTTCAAGCTTACTTATTCACTGCTGTAGGGCGAAAGAAGCTTTATTATAGGACACATGACTTCCCCTGATGCCGCATTCGGGTCGCATGCAAAATAATGGCTGAGGCAGCAAGAGAAAAGTACATCCAGCACATTGGACAGGACAGCAGAAATATACTGTAGCTTCTCCGATTGTCAAGTGGTCATTCTTGCTTATTCACTGGGCGAAAGAAACTTTATTCTGGGACACATGACTTCTCCTGATGCCGCATTCGTGTCGCATGCAAAATAATGGCTGAGGCAGCAAGAGAGAAGTACATCCAGCACATTGGACAGGACACCAGAAATCTAAGATAAACGTGTGACGTTTAATTTAACAGCAAACTTAAATTCATTCATTCAAAAAGAATTCCATCTTCGTTGTTAGAGAGAAGAAAGCTTTACTGTCCATTTACCGGAAGAAATTTTTACGTACAAAGCCGTATCAGATGGGGCAATACAAACTTTTTCATACAAAACGTTCCCAGAAATCGTCCGAAAACTCCAGTCAAGCCACCAGTCAACCTAAATTAAAAATAGATAGGGAAATAATTTTCTTTCTAGTCTTATAGAAGATTTCAAACTTTCACAGATAACAAACACTCCTAGTCAAAAAAAAATTCTTCTCTGGAAATCATCTCGAACATAAACAAAACTATTAAATTTTCTAACAAATCTTTTACCAATGCTGTAGAAGGCTTAGGACAAAACCCGACCTAATGTTGAAGACAACTTCCGTAGAAAGAGACCAATTTTTGACAATAAAAATAACTTCTTTTTTTTCACAATAAATATATGTGTCAAATATTTTCCTTTCATGTCTTCTCTCATTACAGTTTTCCAGCTAAGTTTCAAATCAAGAAGGTATTTTTAATTATCATAAAAATTTGCTGCATATTTATAGACTAATCTTCGGCGTCCAAGAAGTATTGGTTTCATATGCACAAATTTGGAAAACGAAAGGCAGCTACTTTTGACTTTCGATGAAGGATATTAAAAACAATGCCTTTAGTTTACAAGAATGTTGCTTTCTACTGGGATGTGGTAAACAATCGAAATTAATAAAATGAAAGTAACGTGACCGAAATGGGTGTAACTACAGGTAAAATTGTAAATAGTCTACCCAAAGGAAAAAATTATTCAAGAAAAATTTGATTTAGTTATTTGCTTTTGATATTGCAGCTAGTTTTGGAATTTTAACTGGCAACCATGTACATGTACCATTACCATGGCAACTGCAAAAAATTGGTCACATGACTGAATTACCGAAAATTTCAACTCGCTTTATCCGACAGATTTTGAAACGGACAAATGGGTAGAAGGTATTCTAATTTAAAAATGACTACTAATTTTCCTTAAAGTGTGCAACAAATCTGTAATATAAAATTGATAATACGTGTGTCTGTCTCTCTCTGTCAGTCATAAGAACTTCTCCTAAACTGTAGCGACATGAAATTTGCACTTGTCATTCTGGGGTCCATTTCTGGGTCAACTATTCCATTTTCAGCTTTCAGAATTAATTAATTCTTTATATATTTAGGTAAGTAACGAAAATTAAGCCAAAAATCAGTGTTTTTTGCTCAAATTTTCGTCAATATTTAATCGTTGCACGAAAATGATTTTATACCTTCTTAAAAAGAAAACAATTATCTTTATCAATAATACCACTTAAACAATTATCTTTATCAATAATACCACTTTATTCACCGTACAATTTTTCTCCAATTTCAACATATTTTTCAAAACTCATTTTAAATATAATTTGCAATAATGCTTTCTACTGTTGTAATAAAATTCAAACCAATTTGATTGTTTCAGCAAATCTTCACTCACATGTAATAAAAAGAAAGGTAATAAAAAATAACAGAAAATCAGTTTTAAAAACATTACCAACCTAATATCTCATTCGTTCCATTTGTGTTTCGATTCGATTACAGAATTCAAGTACTCGAGTGAAAGACGAGGAATGCGTTCTTCGTCTTCTTCCCCAATTGGGAATGCAGACCTGGGTCTTTAATTTTAATTAAATATTTCATTTTAAGTGGCGAAGTTCCCGGATGCTGAGGAGACGATTCCGCATTCAAGGGAAATATGGCCGCCATCAAGGCCAAGCAAATTCGCTTTTAATGGCTATGAGGAATTTTTCGATAATCCACATTTTCGTTTCGAAATGAGAAACGTACACTAAATGGAATAAGTTAGTTTATTTATATTAACGCCCCATTCCATTTCCTAGCAACACGAGGGCTATTTTGGGACGGACTTCGCAATCTTGAATCCCTGTCATATGACGAGGACGACACCCGAGTTGGCACCCTCCCCAACTCCAAACTTCCGCGCCATACCAGCGGGAGGACGTTTGACCCCCTATGCAGATTTAACACGCACCAGGTCCATATACACGACGGATCTTAATTGGAATCAAGTTTCGAGCCGGGAATCATCTGGCCCCAAATCCGAGACCTTACCACTAAGCTACCGCGACCTCCTAAATGTAATAAGAATGACTGTTTTAATTTCCCTATCACAAGGTTTAAGTTTCTAATAAGGGGAAGTTTCTAATAAACACGAAGATTAACCCTCCGATTTCTATGAATCTAGGAGCCCTGAGACCTCAGAATACCGAAACTCGCTCGAATTCCTCTTGAGATTAGAGAATTTCTCTAACCTCCCCCCCTCGTCCTCTAAAGCCACAATGGCTGCTCATATACTTAAAGGGGTGATATGCAAAAGTATACAAAAGAGGACACTGCATAGCTAATGGTTATTAAGGGGATTTTTCACAGGGAAAACGGGTTCGGCTCTTCCTTCCTACAAGGTGAGTTGATCTAACAAACAAAGAATATGCCTCGGATATCCAATTATTCATGTGTAACGAAGGAGAGGGAGGAGTTTCGCAGGGAGTTTTGGGCGATTGACGCACTTTGCTGGCATGGACGTTTCGGGCGCTTCAATATTGTAAGAGTTGAAGCTTACTGGGAATAACTTCACTACTTGGGGAAGGTTTGATTAGATTATCAATAACACCGGAGGGACTATTGTTCCCTCGGCTTTCCGTATACTTACACGATATAGTCACTTTTATGCTTAGCATCGTAGTTTAATGAAGAGAAACGAGTATACGCTTTGGACTTTTTCCCTTTGACGATTGAGTCCAAAATTTAATACATATCTACAGTTATAATACCAACACCCGCAAAGAAAATTTCATTAATTTATCTCGTTGCATTTTTGAGCTGTCGCGTTCACCTAGACTGGAACAGACATACGAATCTGTATCAATCATCAATCCCTTATCGGGTTTTGTTCAAAACTTGGTATAGATCTACCATTCTAGTGATAAAACCTTGTGCAAAATTTCATCTATCCAGCTCATTGCATTTTT
>BGPR01030606.1:0-18562 GCA_013235015.1 Araneus ventricosus
AGGCTGGCGGACTCGGTGAAGGTTTTTTTTTTTTTACCAAATTATTTTAAATATATCGATGCGACCGATGGGACGAGTACGGTAAGTCGTTTCTTTGATGCTTAAAACAAGTTTACGCACCTTGTTAGTTAATTATTAACAAATGAAATTTTCTACTTTTATTAAAGAAATTTTAGATTTTTAATAAAGACAATTTTTACTTAAATATTTTCAAATGAAAAATATGATTGTTTAGTATAGCTACATGCGATTTAAATTGACTCAAAGAACGTGTTGGATATTATTCAATTTTTTTGTAATATTACTGTTTTTCTTTTAAGACAGAGATTTGGAAGAATTTATTGAGTTCATTGTCATATTTATATTTTTATTTATAACATATTGTTACCTTTTTTAATCATTTATTTTTCGTTTATTAAAATGTTTTGATCATAGCCTTAAAAACCATTCTCTTGAGAAGTGCGTAAAAATATTCTACAAGTGCAACCATTCCGAAAATATTTGAAAACTTCAAAAATAGTTTGCGATTCAGCAATATTTCTGTTCTCAAAAAATATCACAACAAAAAAAGTCTTAAATGAAACACTACTATGGAACTTTCTCGAATCTATGCAAATTTTAATGGAATTTTAACAAGCGAAATTTTTAATAGAGCAATATACCAAAATTATTTAAATACTGGATGAAAACGTAAAATGATCCCATTAAATTGAAATAACTAATATTTTTCGACCATGGCATAATTGTAAATTAGGCATTTTGTTACGTTTCTTAGTAATTTTCCTTTAGTTATTCGAATGAAGTTTTAAACTTTAAAACAGAACGACGAGGGATCAGAAACTGCAAAAAATGTCTCCAAAATTAAATATTTTAGAATTTCAGAAAGATTCTTCGATTAAATGAATACTGAAATCTTGAAACATTTTTTTAAAAAATTGAGAGCATTTAACGAGAGGGGGAAATGGCAGGAAGTGCAAAATACATTCTATACGTGGAAATTGCAATCTTATTTTTAGCTATTATTTTACCTATAAAACAATGCGATACAAGCAAATTTTTACGAAACATAAGATTTATGAAAAAGTTTTGCTAAATAATCAGTCTGCCTTTTTCTCTCAAAGGAACTTTTAAAGCTATATTAAACCAAATGCATCTTAAACTCTTTTCTGCAATGTAAGATGCTTAATCCTGACTTAACATTGAATGGTAATGAATTATTGCTGCTCTGATGACTATGTGAGTTGCTTGTAACAGACGACGCATTTTCCCCCATTTTGACACAGCTCTATTTTTTATGTGCCAGACTGATTCTTATACAAAAAGTTAATCACATACTGTGTATTGAATTTAACTTTTGAATCGTTTCATTCGGCATTCGCGACAAGTGGATTGTACACTATACTGTTTGAGATACTGTTTTTCGGTACATCCATGTATCATTTTTGATACATCTTTCATCTATTTTCTTTTATATTTTCTAGTATATACTTTTATATTTTCTGCTATATTATTTTATGTTATGTACTTTTATTTTTGCATTGTTTTGGTATTTCGAGTGTAAAAGTAGTAACAAATACAAAAATACGATCGAATATGCATTCTTTGGAAATGTGTATCTTGAGTAACTGCGACAGTATTTACCTTTCCCTTTACTAGTGGCGCAGCAAATATCTTTTTACTTCTTATTACGAGTTGCAACAATTGTCCTAACACCGAGCCATCAGAGTTTAGCTTCCCTCATGTCGGTAATCTGTGGGGGTCATTTTTATTTCTCTGTGCTTTTGTATCACAATATGTATGATTTCTACGTTAATTGTTCATGATGGGAAAAATAGAACTGTGCGGTAGAATTCTTGGCGATTGAAAAGACCACAGATTTTTAACTTTTAATGCCTTGTAAAAATAAGCAAAATCTTTTTTGTTCCTTCGTCAAAATCTCCATTTTAAAAGGGCATTTAAGATGCCACATTCCGTAATAAATAAACAGGTTTCCTTCGTTCACGTGCGGTTTATTCATAAGAATCATTCTTTTAATTTCATAACGAAATTTTTTTACGTAAACTTTATATTTAGTGCTCGTTTGTTTGCAGAATGTCTACCACTCAATTTAATTACATAAACATCATCTAAATTTTGTTCTGTTGACCATTTGCTTTATGTCAAGTTTGACAGTCATATGTTTCAATGTTTTATGCATATATGCTTCTTTTTATGTATTCTTTCTTTGTTTGCTAAATAAAGAGATGTTATATTCATTTTTTTAAATCGACGTTTTCTAAAAGGATTTTTTTTTTGTTGGTTTGTGAGACTAATTTGTCTAATTCAACAGGGTTCTGATTCAAAACTACCGGAATTACTTTATCGGTAGTGTTGCTGTTCTGTAGTATTGGATTGCTGCCACTCCTTTGCCCACACAAACTGTTTACTTTTGTTCGTCTAATTCATGACAAATTATTCAGTATATGAGCAATAACTTTGAAAATTCTCTTTCCTCTTATTCGTAACTGTATATTGCTACTTTTATAATGACAGCAAAACCACTCAAAACCAATACATGCAACAAATGATAGATAAGTTAAAATCTAAAACTTCATGAATATCAGCTATATATTTCTTTAGTCATAGACCAGTATAAAAATTGCTTAGATAAAGATTTAAAGAATTATTTACAATCATAATCATTATCGAATATATGAAAAAAAATCATTTTAACAAGAATCAGTACATTATTTATGGTAGATGTGACACTTTTTAAGTGTGTTCCTTTCTTCCTTCCTTTTCAGAGAAGCCCAAAACATTACGAATACAGAGCTAGGTTTTGAATAAAACTAACCACTGCTACATTTGAATTTCAATAAGTCGTTATCATTATTTTCTGGCTTAATCAATTGCGTGAGAGACAAGTAAAAATGTCAGAAATGTCGAACTTTAGATGACTGTTTAAATCACGGAGGCTCTTATATGAAGTTGCCATTCTGGTCAGATTCAAACTAACAATTGAAACCCTACTTAAAAACAGAACCGAGTTCTGAATTTTATAGATAATTCTACGTCAAGTGTTTCCTTAATAATTAACTCATTATTATTAGAATACAAAACTAACCTACGTTACAGATAAAGTAGCTAAAAATGAGTCATTTCGTGAAGTTTAAAATAACACGAAACATTTATGTAGAAGAAATGGAGTTTATCCCTTCTTTTGTGAGAGAGCAGGCGTAGGTGTCGAGACAGTACGTATTTCCTGTTTGCGGTTTAACATCCCATGTTTTCTGTGGTTTTAAAAATCAGTCTCCGCGAGACGTTGGGTTAAAAACAAAACACGATTATTTTTATTCTGCTCGTGAAGTTCAGTTCCTGTGGGGTTGTAACAGAGAGCTGGCTTTTCACATTTTTCTTCAAATGCCTGAGGAAAAAGAATCTAACCATAAGTATATATTTCATCAAACGTGATTGTTCTCTCTGCTATAAAATTCTAGTACCTTTTAGCATTTTTTTCAAAAATACAGGTTAAATAATTTTTATGAATGTATGCTTATAAGATACTGGAAGATTTGTGCCCGTCTAAGACGGGCTTTTAGCTTGCCAACAGTATCTGTCACAGATTTACTGACGAAAGTTGTCGACGAAAATCTGATGCAGATTGCCGGAGTGCTTAAAAAATAAAAAGCTCGAAAAATAGAATTGATGAATCAATTGAAACTAACTTTCGTTCTGTCCGAGTATAAATAATGCAAAATCTACTAACAGAAATACAAAATAAAAAAATATGAATTGATGAATGCAAATCTTTAAGTAAAAGGAGCCTTTCAGTGTAAGAACAGTTAAGGGGAAAATATTAAATATATAATATATAAATATTCGTTTCGAAAATTGAGTACGAAAAAGAAAGAAACCTTTTAACAAAATCTGAACTATTCTAAATAGTTCTTTCTGTGCGTATGAATTAAATAAAAAGAAAGAAAGCGTAGGACATATCGTAATTCAATCCGATGAATCAACATAAAATAAAAAAGAAAGGAAGCTGCTAAACTCGACTAAAAAAATAAATAAAATAAACAGTCAAATAGCAATAATGTCTATTCATCCCCTGCGTATGCTAATTTGTAGACATAAGCACACCGTCTGAATCTCCTCGGCACGTAGCCAAACCAAACCACGTGAGCGTTACAGCAATTTCTGGAGAAATCTAATATAGATGCCGTTTCAAATCTTATAAAAATATAAGATAGGCCGTTTCAAATCTTATAA
Source organism: Araneus ventricosus (assembly GCA_013235015.1). Taxonomy (NCBI): domain Eukaryota; kingdom Metazoa; phylum Arthropoda; class Arachnida; order Araneae; family Araneidae; genus Araneus; species Araneus ventricosus. The sequence goes on from BGPR01030606.1 coordinate 4,249, forward strand.
AAAATATAAAATCATCAGTATTAAAAATGATTCATTAGTTTTGATTCATTATTTTCCTATATGTGACTTCATTTGCTTTTCTCCAGTCTAACAGAAAATATTTTCTATGTTTTTAAAATATCTTTTCTGTATATGTTAACACAAAAATGTGCTTATTTAAACAGAGAAAAATCTTCTAGAAATACCGCTATACATTTACCAAAACAAAATTTCCAAAAATTCAATAAAAATATAATTTTTATATCAACCATTTTTCAATCACCAATTTACTATCGAGTATTGAATTGAAGGTTTGATTTCCTTAAAAATACGTTGATTAAATTACTTAATAAATTAATAAACAGCAACATATATTTTATTTTTCCTTACAAAGTACTTTTAAAATATTTCCTTTTTTTCTATTTACTTGCATAAAAACTTGCTTCGTGCGTCATCGTTATTAAATCATTTCTTCGTGAAATATCATAAACATCATTCTGTTAATAGTTTGTATCGGTTTAGGTACATTTTTAATAGAGCAGATTAATCCGAGGTTTGCTATCATTATTTTCTCTCGAAAAAATTGTGGTTCGCAGCGGGTTTTTCCAGATGTTGAATTCATACGAGACCCAAAAGCGATAATATTTGAGCATACTTCATCGAAGGAACACACCCACAAGGCAACACCCATGCACAAACCCACCCACTGACTCAAAAAACACTCCCATTTACTAGCAAACTCAGATGACTACGCATAATCACACCTACTTATGTATTACATACCTGCCCAATCACACCTGAACGCGCACCCACTTACAGACAAAAATCCATACAGATCTATTCACACATGTGCATTCGTGAAAAATCATGCAAATTCACAGTAACTCAGCAAAACTCGGAACATTTCTTTCCTTACAGTATGGATGAATCTATTACTCAGTCGAATCGTAGCTATAAATAAATTTACTGAAGACATGATGATGCCTCAGCTATATCTTCTTCAAAAAATAAGAATGCTTTATGAACACATTTATAAAACAAATTATATTTAAGAACACAAGGCTATTTTTAACAAACTCGATATTCCCGTACAGGAAACCATTTATAGATTTCCTGATACGCATTTTAGGTGATAACAAACATTACAACCCTAGTCATAAAATTCAAGCTTCCCATTCCAAAAATGCAAATGTGCACCTATGTAGAAACTTGCATAGTCTTATAAATGAAGCCATGTTCTGTCTATTTAATGCATTTCTCAAACATATTCAGGTAATAGTCACAGAAACACAGCTGTTCACTAATTGATAGAAGCTTTCAATTTGGATTCACCATCAAGAAAATAAATACAGCGATGGAGAAATTTCAAAGTAAGGCAATTAGGCATCGAAAATCAAATACGATTGTAAGTTTGCGCCCGATCGAACAAGTGCTTTTCTCATCGTTTAAATGAGGTTTTCACGCATCATTATATTCATTATACTACGCAAAAGAGTAAAAAGAATTCGGAGATTTTTAGACTACACACGATATCTAACAAATTCCATCAACATCGCGATTGCCCTTCTACAAGTCAAACCACTTCAGACTCATGCCACAGCGAAGAACTCCTCGTGCTAAATTCTGCATTTCCAGATATTTAAACGGAAAGTAAACAACCAGCTCGGGATTTTTTTAAGGGAAAAAAAATCAAACTAGAACTTATTCCTGAGGAATGCCGACCGAGTTCAGGATCCTCTGCACACATGAGGGAGCAGAAGTCTGGAACAGCCGTGAGATCGGTTTTTCTGAAAAGGCGGGTCTGCGGTCTGTCATCCAGAGTGAGGTCATACCTTGCAGGCATTCAGGATGTGGTTTTTCGCAGACGACCAACTCTTTTTCAACAGACGATCTTTCAAGGTCGGCACGAGTGTGTTGGAGACGGAAATGCTTTGAACAATCGTTGAGACGTTTCCGGAAAACCGCATCATTTGCGCGACCCCCGACCAACTTTCGAACCGTCTGGTGGCTGAAAATTTGAAAAGTTCTCACCGGGTTGTTGTTCCGAAGCCCGGTTTGGAAACCGGGTGTCAAGAGGTCTCTGGGAGAGGCGGGTCCGCAAGGGGAAAATATCGGTTTGTTGCGTGACACATAGAGGTGGGTCCAGACAGAGTGGATATTTTATTCTTTGCTTAGCGTCATGTTACTTTTTACATTGCAAGTAACAACTTCTCTCAAGTACACATTAGTAAGGTTCTAAATTTAGGGGGTAGCTGCAATGAACCTCCACTGCCACTCAATTTTTTGTTTAACCATATGGACAAGTCATTTCGAATCTTTCATACGTATATCTGTTTGTGATAAGTTCTGGTTCTCCCATAAGGATTCGAAAAATAATCGATTAAGTCTCGGAAATAATCAAGCTGTAAACTGCAAAACTTGAGCCATGAAACCTAAGCGTAAATCTCTTATAATCACTCTGATGTACAGCAGAGTGCTATATTTCCGAACATATCTACAAGTGGATTTCAAAATATAGTTTGCATCTCTCTTAAATATTAAAATGAATGAAAACGAGCTCAGCAATCTCGCTAGTAATAGCTTGACCAATTACGATAGACTTTCCAAATAAGTACATAATCATTTATGATAAAAGCTCGCTAAATATTTGATTAATGTAATCGATATTTAACAGAAACTCTACTCGCATTCCATTTTACTAATTTATTCTTAGATTAAATATGCTGTTAGTGCTGTTGTTTTCTGTTCCGCATTTATTGTCTAAAATGTTTCCGTCTTACATTCAGACAAAAATGCAATTATTAAAAAGCAACCAACCTTAAAAGATAAAATAAAGCCAACAATTTAGAGAAATGGGCCAGAAAGGTTAAACAAGAGGAAAAGAACGAGAACCATTGGTCTAGACAAATAAATTAAGTCCTAAAACACTCTTGATTAAAATGGGCCTTTGGATTGTTGAATGGCACATAAAGAAAAACCTAGAAAGCCTAAAGAAGAGTGTAAAGAACGGGTGGTCTAGACTTTTAAAATTTTAATTTATCATTTCTATTCATGAATTTAAGATAAATATGATGATTTTAGGAAACGGATTCAAGAAAACGTTCGATTTGTTTAGTAAAAAATAAATAAACATCCAGACGGCAAAATATTCCTACGTCATATAACATTTCCTACATGAAATCAAGAAAGCTAAATGATAGGTGTTTGCCGATGACATCCAAAATACCAGTCTTAATACTAGCTTCTGCTTGCCTCGAAATTAAATCTAAAAAATAGAAATTCCCTACTCTATTTTCTGTTAGTCTCTTTCATTCAAAGATAAGCTAACAAGTTTCGTTTTTTATTTAATTATCTTATAGATTTCCTTAATGTAATTCCCTTAATTGGCAATTAACTCCTTTGACGGGTGGAGATCGACTGTTCAAGAAAATATTCATTTTAAAACAAGAAAACGCATTTAAGCGAAAAAAGAACTGAAGAAATACTAATTATTATTTTGTCTTAATATAACTAATTTAGAAAGTTCTTTTCAATAAAATTGGGTTGGGATAATTATCATACTTATTCTAGTATCATAGCTTTTGAACTTCTATTGCATAAATCAGTATTTTTACTCTTAGGCAGATTTAAATTTAAAAAGTTTAGAACTCTCTCATTTTATATTCATATGGTTAGTACACACAGTATTTTATTGGCATAAGTAATAGAAAATTGTTCTTCTCAAAGATGATAGTTAATATCTCCGAAAAAAAACCTTGCTTATAGCAATCTTTCTGTGGCTTATATGAAAAATGCTTCATCATTAATAAAGAGGGGAAAAACTCTAAAAATCCTCAAGCCGCATCTCTGAAAGGAAGAATGAGAAATATTCACATCCTCACTTACATTCAATTGAATAATTTGTTTCGAACTGAAAGCATTGATTTCTTGCGATAATCTGTGAGTTTAACAATACATTTAATAGAAACTAGCCGCCTTAGGCGACCAGCTTGTTCGCCGGGAATATAATTTCAATTGAATCTCTTATGCATAATTTGATATTCGTGGTTCCCTTAACGAAGTCATTTTAAATTGTGATAGACATATAACTCAAGCTCTTTTAGTCGGCTTGCACCTGTTTTGTTCAATGTCTATATGAACATCCTATTGGAGTGAAGTAGCTGTATATGCCATGTAACATCTAATTGCACCCTGTCGGCGCAACATCACTTTCTTATTCCTCATGTAAAATATGCATTTGATTTCAACATTACAATTGCACGGCACATTTTACGTCCAGTAGCATGTTAACTGGATTAAAACATACTAAAAAAAAGAATTAAAACATCTTTCATCGTACTGGATATATTTCTTAATACATTAACTATCTTAAAGGACTTTGTTTGAAATCAAATAAAAGAGAAAAAATTGAATAAAAAGGAAAGTAAATTCTTAGCTTTGTTATAAATTATGTCTAAAATGTTTTTTTTTTAATTTATTAAAATTAGGGAAAAATCGTATGGCAATTAAATTGATATTATAGAAAAGATCATTTTCTGAATTTTCAGATGGTGTAAAAATGATTTTTGTACTGTAATATTTTCGAAAGTAATTAAAGAAAAAAGAAAGTAATTAAGGAAAAAATTCAATTTTTATTTAATTTTTAATTAATTAAAATTTCAATAAAAGGGGTTCCGAGGTGGGTGCGCATTCCTGCCCTCCGAAGTATGTTTGTGCCAAAATTTGTCGTTCTAGGTCCAGCGGGCTGCCCTGTAGAGCGCCAATACACACTCTCTCTCTCTCTCTCTCTCTCCTTTACTATTAGTAGCGATTATATCTATTTTCAAAAACAGACAGAAAGAAAAGAATCACGGTTTAAATCAGTTCCGGTCAGCTTTCAAATTCATGCTGATGTCAAACAAATGTTAATTCAATCTTACTAAGTTACTTTGCCAATTACATATAATTGCATTCTTTGGCTTAAGAAACTTGCACAGCTACCAACCAAAATTATTACCTGTCCAGCCGTAAATTTTACCACCTATAGTGCAAACAAGCTTCATGCATGCAGTTATTTTAACGTTTTATGTATGCAAATACCTGTTAATGAAATTACTTTGACAATCTTGACTTGAATCATTTAGTAGAACCTGCAGCTGCAAGTAACAGAACCTGTAAACAGTTGTTTGAGAAGCAGTTTAGCCATGATTCAGTTTTATTCTATTGAGCTTGGAATAGCTTTTAAATAAGCACCTGCGTTAGCTTCCACTGAGCAAGGAAATGGATATCGTTAAATCATCCAATTGGTCGGTTCAACATTATTCAAACTTGAATCTTTTGCTTCTTTTCTTTGCCTGATTTGAATGATAATTTGGCGCTTCAACGCTGTCTTATCTGCAATTTCTGTTTCTGAAGGTTAATGACGAAATCGTGTCGTCATTTCAGCTTATGGTTTTGTCTGATGAATAAAAAGAAGATACTAAAGCCGCTACTTTGTAGATTTTGATGTCGAATTTCAAAGTTCGCATAGTTTTTTTTTTTGAATAATTTTTGCTTTTCGCTCCAGATGATTAGAAATTTTGCGAGTCATAGTAGACCAATTGATATTTGAATCAGCAGGGCTTCGGATATTCTTTTAATTTTTTGTTTTTATTATTTGTAATTATTTATTTCACTTCAAAGAAATTTCATTAGAAGTTTTACGCTAAAAATATTTTATAAGTGGTTAAAAAATTTGGTAACTTTTAGGAGTCTTTCGAATATAACGTCTGAGACCTCTCCAACCCATTTCTAAATAAAGTCTTTTAATATTATTATGAAAAACAAAATTATTAAAAAAGCACTAGGTCTTTTTGAAAAACCTTTAAAGTTGTTTTAAATAACTTAATATTTTGTATCGTTTTTATTTCTAGAGATTTCGTCAACTTTATTTGGCATGTCAGAATATAATAACTGCTAAAGTGATATGTCATATAATTTCATTCTAACAAGTAAAATAAGACAGTTAAATTTTAGAAAAAATAAATTATTATGTTTATTTAATTGAATTAAGAATACCAAAAGTAAATGAATATTTTTCACGTAAGCTTCTCAAAATTCTATTCATCTATAACATACAAGGTTTTTCATCACAACCAGTTTTCTGAAAAATGTTTGATTTTAATGACATCGAAACATCCGAGAAAAATACATTTAGCGAGTATCTGCATACTTCGTTGCATTTACTGTTTGATCAGCTTAACCCACTTACTAACTTATTTTATATTTTCATTTGCAGTTATTCACTGATATAACATTGAATCTAAAGACCGAGCAGTACAAAACATTCATAATTTGAACTTACTATAATTTTATTCATATTCGTATTGTATTAGGAAAATTATTCCTTTACTTCATACACATTCAGTACACGAGAGTAACAAAATGACATATGTTAAAATTTAAAAATGACTGGTCTTCACACTATTAATTTTCACGCCGAAATTTCTCTTGATTAAGAAGACTAGAAGTACTAACTTAACTAGAAGTGCTAAGATAGATAAAAAGAATTTTTTAAGCTATTTTGTTGTAGAAATTATAAGCGAAAAAATTTAGTTTGAAATTTGATGGAAAATAATAAAGATAACATCAACTCGTTTGGGTAATATTTCGTAAAACAATATTCGTTGCACATTAGAAAGGATGAATTTCATTGCATTAAAAGTGCAAATTGCTCGTATTAATTTTTAAAAATTGGGCCGAGTATATAAAAAAAAGCATCAAATTGACTCACTGTCCGTGTGCTGCAAAAACTGACTTAGACATGAACTTTGTGTTGTGTTCATTATTTGAAACAGATGTAGTAATATATCAAACTAGCAGTACGCGCTCGGCGTTGTCCGTGCCATCATGACTTCAACAACAAAAAAAAAAAAACATCGCCCACAATGACATGAAAAAGTTTTGAAAACAAAATAGAAACAAATGTCACTGATTTTTAGGAAAAAAGTAAAGAGTACGTTAATCCAAAACAATATTAAAAAATTGCAACGTGAAAATCATTATTAGACAGCAAGCGAATATGCGAAATAAAGAAACATGTTAAGACACTGCCGAAAATAATTATTGAGTCATTCAGTTATGACGTCCCCTGCGTTCTTCACCGCATGCCAATGAAATTGCAACAATGCATTCTGGGAACGGAGAATGTCGCTCCGGTGAATGTCTTGCTGAGAAGTTAGCTAGCAAAAAACTGCTGGAACTGATCAGGGATAAATTAATTTAAAAAACGGAAAAGGGTATTTTAACGGTTCTTGTTTTAAATCCGACAAAAACGTTCCAGTTATAAGCTGAAAAAAATTGAAATTGATGGCGTTATTAGAACTTTGGATGCAAGAATTTTAAGAAATCCAAATGAAAAATTAACAGACAAGTGACTATTTTTCAAAAAATTTTCAAAATTCAGTAAATTACGTTAGAAATTCAAAACTAACTTCATTAGAAAGAAAATTGTTTGTTCTTTTCGATGGTGTATCTATTTTTCTTCCTAATTTTTCAACTTCCTAGTTCCGAATAATTCTATTGAGAGGTAAGCTAAAAAAATATCTTATCAAACAACACAAATACTATAAAAGTTTTTAGATTAGAACATTTTAAATTCGACTTCGAGGGTTGATGGTCACCAATTAGAGACTACCTACGACGCCAAATTTGGCGCTTTGCATGATTGATGGTCGTCTGAACATCTCACGCACACCACACACAATTTTATGAGTATAGATGGAGGGATATGTCGGGACATTACTCTTTAACTGGTCAATGTGGTATGCCAGTGTACTGCATATACGCGCACACACCTGATTTGCCTTTTTTTATAGGTAGATGGAGGGTCAGACTGTTATCTTTAACTGGTCAATGGTATATTTCGTACTGTAATACTCACGCATATACGCGCGCACACACACTGGTACTTGCTACTGAGTATGGGCAGGATATGAACTGTTGTCTTTAACTGGTCAATGTCATTATGCTGATACTCACGCATATACGCGCACACACACACACACGCACACACACACACACACACACACACACATACACACAGAACTTTTATAGGTATAGATGGAGGTTATGTCTCAGTGTTATCTTGCTGAATCAATAAGTATGCTGATACTGTAATACTCACACATATACACTTTTTTACACACACACACTGCACACACACACACACACACACCTTCCCACCTGGTGCCTTTTATAAGTATAGATGGAGGATATATCGGAGGTGTTATCTTTAACTGAATCAATGGTATGCTGATACTGTATACTCACGCATATACTGCGCACACACACACACACACACAAACACACACACACACACACACACTCACAACGTTGCCTTTTATAAGATAGTGGAGGGATATAGTCGAAGTGCTTCTTTAACTGGTTAATAAGTGTGACAGACGCTGAGAAGCTTACCATTATCATTAGTGAAAATAATGGCAAAGAAAAGACATTTCAAAGAAAATTGGTGGTTTCTACTGTGATGGAGAATTTTATATTTATATTTTTTTGGTAATAAGCGATGAATGAATTATATTGCTAAGATATAGAATGATAGTGTTATAAATAGGGTCACTGAAATTCAGCTTTGAAAACAAATAAGAAAGCAATGAAGCTGTAGTTTTCTAGGAGATTCGGCAGCGTGTGCGTTCATTCAATGCTCAATATCTGGTGAAAGTCAATATATTTCAACTAATAAGGATCATGGGACAGAGTAAGAATAAGAATTAGAACTTCTGGACATTAAATCATGTACCGGGTATAACCATTCACAGGGCTTGATTGTAAATTAGCCTATTAACTTTTAGGTAAGATTCCTCATGGAAGTCCACCACATTACAATGGTTCTCATGACACGACTTCCAAGGTTCTGCAGATCTTACCGATGTTACTCTTCCAGGAACAGGAAACCACCCACTTCGTTAAAAGTTTATTTGTTATTTGATAGCCAAGATTTAGCATCAAATTAAAGGTTGTAGGGAAGCTCGTATAGCAAAAGTTTGTAAAATATCCTTACAATACCAGGAAAGTTTAATTAATATGAATTGATATATTATTCTGGTATAAGATGAGAATCACAGTATATTATTTATATAGATGAAGAAGATCATTATATTATTTCATTTATATAGATGAGAAATTTGGTATATTATTCGTTATATGAATTAGAGATCTATGTATTTCCGTTATATAGATGATTTGATATTAATAAAGAAATTGACCTTAGAAAGCCTAGAATTAACCTAAATACTTTAAGAGTAATAAAACTATTGACAATATGAATTAACACAGGGAATTTCTAGATTTAGATATAAAATTATAAAGTATTAAAAGTATTAACAGATATCTTTGATAAAGAACTTTACGTTAATTTTCAAATTAGCAAAATTTCACATGGGATGATAATTCAATCTTCAAGGCCCGAAAGGCAAAAAATTATATAGAATTAGAAATAATAATTTTGGTAAACAAACAGATAATAGAATTCAGAACATAACTTATATTTCTGCATTGATTGTATGGAATGAATACAAAAAAATTTTAAGGAATCTATATAGATAAGAAATATTTAAGTCTTAAATTAAAACATTCATTTTGAGTATTTAATAGAATTTTTTGTAATTTTATATTACTTGTATTTTAAAATTAGTTGTGGTTGGCTTTATTTATGTTCTAAATACTACATAGATGGCATAGGTTATAATTGAAAACTCCTTAGAACAAGATTGGATTATGTTTCAAATACATTATTTTATAAAATTTAGGAATATTAATAGGTGTTATATTTTAGGTTTGGTTACCGCCATAATTGTATCATAATAATTATTAATAAAGTAGAATAAATTATTTGGTTAATTTACTTGAATCATAGTTAGAGTGGTTTTGTAAGTCTAGCAGTCAAACTAAGTGGCAGTTTAAGATTAGAATGTATAGAATCTGAAGTGTGGGATGGGTAAAAAACATAGTTCTATAATTGTGGTAAGATGTAATGGGTATTTATTGAATGACGATGTGTTATTGTTTTAATTGAAATATGGTTAGTATTTCATGGATTTATTTGTGTTTCCATATAATAAAGATATCTTTTAGACATTACCAACAGCAATTTTTCATCTAAATTCTCATTTTAGGGTAAAATTACCTATCTGTTTTCAACAACTTTAGTAACGGGGATGGTTTGTACGATTGATTTAGCCTGTGGCTGACTATGTCTTCCAAACAGACTACTAATTTTATTGAAAACTACATATACTTAATTCTTTTCAATGGTTTTAACCAAACAGGTTATTTTACACTTTAACATCTAAATATTTTAAACACACCTTTGCTCTGTATATTATAGTATTTTCAATTTATTTTAGATTTGGTTATTTTGTTTTAATTCTAGAGTTTTAGTTTATGAATTGCATTTGGTATGTCTTGTTGCTGTTTTTGTATGTTCATATATAACAGGTTGAGCTTAGTGTCGGGTTCCATATAAATAAGGGTAACTCGTTAACTTTAACTAATTATTACATTGCAGAATTAATATTACATTTTTTATTATTTACAATTAAAAATATGTACATTGAAACAATTCGTCATTAAAGGCTTTTGGATATTACATCATCGTCTTTTCTCCTTTGTCCGAAAAAAACCCAAAACGTCTCGATTCGCCGTCTTGTACTTTTGCCTCTGTCGTCTATTCTCGGCAGTTTCTGACGTCATTGGCGATGGCAGCGCCTCTACAACAGGTACTCGGCTGTTGTAATTGTACCTTTGTTATATATATATATGTGCTGTGTGTGTGTGTGTGTGTGTGTGTGTGTGGTAGTGGCCATGTGTGTGTGTGTGTAAACAAATGATGAAGCTTTTTCCTATGTTATCTTGTGAACACGATAACTGGAGTAATTTTGATTTGACGTTAACCGGCTTGGGATATGTTGTAAGGATAGTGAAAATCTCGGTCGAGTTCGTAGATGGGCTATCCAGCTCAAAAGGGTTGGAAATTTTGGGGGGTGTAAATTTTCATTTTCCCATAATTCCTTTACAATTGAAAATAGTAAGAAAATTCAAATCAGGCGAATTATCGCCTTATTATAACGAATAATTTTTGCATTTAAACATTTCGGTAGCTGCAATTTCTTGGAAGTTATAAGATGAAAAGTGATTTCCCCTCCCTTCCCCCTAACTTAAAGTGACTTTCAACCAATGCATGTTACCCCTTGTTGGAAAGTTCTCTTCATTTGCAGTCCTTCCCACCTGCTTTCATTCTTGCAGCTCTAATCCTTGTGAAAAAAAAGGGGCGGAATGTTCTTTTATTTATTATTATTAGTAGATGTATATGTATAACGCTTTTGCCCATGTTATCTTGTGAACACGAAAACTAGAGTAATTTTGATTAGATTTTAACCGATGAGGGATAAGTTGTAAGGACGATGAAATTCTCGGACGAGTTCGGAGATGAGCTATCCAGCTCAAAGGACATGGAAATGGTGGAGGGGTGGGGGTGAAAACTTTATTTCCAAATAATTCCCTTACGATTAAATGTAGAAAGAAAATTAAAATTAGATGAATTATTGCCTTATCATAACAAGCAACCTTTGTATTGAAACTTTTTTTGATAGCTATAGTTGCTAAAAAGACATTTATAATCCCCTCCCCCAACTTACCATTTCCTCGTAGCCCTGTTACGACTGAAGATAGAAAAAAATCAGTCGATAAAAGACTTTTGTGCATAAGAATATTTTAGACAAAATGATTATGTGTTGAGATATTTAAAAATTTGAGTAATGTACTGACCAATAAATCTAGCATAACTTTTGAGTAAAATGATAAAACGGAAAGAAATATAGTTAAGATAGTTAAAATATAGTTAATACAGCTAAGAAATATAGTTAAAAATTAAATGTCATGAAAACAGAATCACGGCGTAAATATTGCAATGTGTGGAAACAATAAAGTCATTGGCTATGTATGTATTGATTAATATGTAATATTTCATTACTTTTATAACATTAAAGTAAAGGAATCTACCCTTGCCTACAAGCTTGCCGAAAGGTTTTTTTTTTGAAATTACACTCACGACTAATCGAGATGAATGTTGAGCAAATTTTGAACCACAATCAATTGACGAGAACAGCATTTCAAATGGTGTCTTATTCTCCAAACTTTTTCGCTACATCAAATTTAAAATGTTTGAATTTCCAAGAAAATTATCTGCTCTAACTTCATGTGCATGACAATGAAACGTTGTTAAAAAGAAAATAAAAGAAAAAAAACGGATATTTCAACTATCATAGGAGTCCAAGACTTAAGGCCATCAAAACACTTATTAATTTTTCAATGCAGACACAGCAACATTTATTTATAAAAGTTCATTTAAAAACTTTTTAAAATGTAAAATTTGCATTCAGAGTCTGTTTTCGTTTTTTCAGCAACTTATTTTTTTTACAACTTTCAGACTTTCACAACTACCGGACGACCAGCTAGTTTGCCTGGTTGCCAAAAAATTCTTCATAAGTATTCAGGAAGAACCGAAAGTTCAGTTCAATCTTTTATGATTAGCTTGGTCTTAATGCTTCCCAGAGAAGTATATTTTAACTCAAATTTTCAAATTTTGACAGACATTAAACTCGTACTATTTTAGAAACCTTGCACCGGTTCTGTTCATTGCGTCAAGTACTTCCGTAAATCTCTGTCACCTCAACTATATTTGAGCTTTAATATGAAACGGGAAATGATTAACCTTTAACGAATCCAATAACTTTCTTTCTAAATCGAAACATGTTCATAAAAATGTAAGAATGGTAAGTAGAATCAGTCAGCATCGACCTTCTGTGTGCACTACCGAATATGTTTTATAACTCACGTAATATTTTAAGGGTTTACTCTTTCAGTGTTCTATGACAAGAAAGCAGAATGTGAAGTTAAAAAAGTAATAATGCATTTCGTACATTTAATCATATTATAGGAAAGAGAAGTAAACTTTAAAAATGGATTACACTGATGATTTTGCTTGGTTTTTTCGGAGCAAGGGAAAGAAGATTGACGTCATAAGAAATGGCGGGATGGATCAAAGTAAGAGTGTAAAATTAGAAACTTTCATTGAAAACTTCTAAAAATTAAAGATTAAACTGAAGAAAGAAGTAGAAAGATTCATAATTGCGTGCGTCTGAAGTTAAACTAAAAAATAAAAAATAAATTAATAAATAAAAATCAATTTTTAAAGCACGTTTTAAATACAACGCTACTAAATATGCAAAACATCAGCCGAGTCTTCATACCTTGGTTATTAACAATGCAAGGGAAACCCAGGATAAAATATTTGTAACAACAATGAAAACGACGCGAGTTTCATTACAAAAATGAAAAGTATTGTTGTAAAATATATTCTAAAACGTAATAACTAAAAAATATTTCTAAAAATTTATTAATATTAGAAAAAAGATTGTGCGGCATCTAAATTGGTACAAAAGATAATTTTAAAAAATTTTAATATGATGCAAAAAATTATTTTTGTAGTATGGTATTTTCGGGAGCTATTGTAAAAAAATGGCAAACTTTCCATTATGGTAAAATTTAAAATATACATGTATAACGTGCATAGTTCCAACTTCTAAAGTATGCGTAACCTAATTTGGTAGCTGTAGGTTCGACGGTCTGACCTTTAGAGTGCCAATACACACAGTCGCTTTTATTATTGTGGAGATAAGAGAAGATTTTATTACAGAATTATTGATGTGTAAAGTGCAACGAAATGAAAAGTTTGTACATTATTAGATTCTTTGTGACTTTAGGGGTTTTTTCGTTAATTTTACCATTTTGTGATGTCCAAGTATTTCAGAACTATCAAAAAAAAAGCAAAGAGTATTAACTTATATTTATATGTTTTGTTTTAAACGGCAAATAAGTGAGTAGAGTATGACGAATTTTTTTTATAGATTGAATTGCAATAGAAAGTTGGGTCGATAGTGGAAAATAATTCTGCCAAAAAGGGAGCGTTTCAATCTGTCAAAATTTACCATATTCTACTCTGGGCGCTGTTTTCATTTGTATAATTTCATGGTATTTCTAACGTACCTACAACTGATCGAAGAAAATATTGGGGAAAGATAAACTACATTCGTCATTTAGAAGAAAAAATTTTTGAAAGAACTTTGCAAGGGCCTCTAATTTCTTCCAATTCGGAAAGAAAAATTGCAGTTCTTTCAAACAAGAAACCTCGTAATAAACCATGTTTGAAACATCTTGAGCAGCTACATTTATCTCAACTTCTGTTGAAGATTATGCTACAGCATCTAGAACAGCAATACGTAACTGAACGAAGCACAGA
>BGPR01030607.1:0-18561 GCA_013235015.1 Araneus ventricosus
ATAATAGATATACTAAACAAAAATTAAAATTAAAAAAGAAAGAAAAGTATAGATAAGAAACAGCAGATTTAAACATAAACGATGACAATACATCTGTAAACGTACTAACGCAACGGCCTCAAGTGATTGCATAAACAGAAGTTTAAAACGATAATATTTAAAACACATAAAAATTAATTTAAAAAGTAAAAAATGTTCGAAACGGAAGAAATGAATGAGGAATCGAATGGCGGACTTTATCGAAGACCATTCACCGTAAAGACTCCAAATTAGACAAGATTTTCTGTCAAGGGTAAGATTATAAATCAAAAGTATACCCTTTGTGGCCTGAATCCTGTCCAATATCAATATGAGAAACATTCTGAAAATTCAAAATGCAAAATCCTTAATGAATAATCAAAAGATACTAGAGATTGTGTTAAACCTAACACTCTCTGCCGAAATGTTAGATATAAACCAGGCGACGCCAAATACACAGGAAGCAACAAAGAATTAGAAGCTAGCACCTAGCTCCATCTATGAAGAAAAATTCTAACTAATTAATCAAAATAAAAAAACTAATATTTAAACAGTTATAACAAATAAAATCAGAAAAAACCATTAATATATTCAGTGCTATAATAAATGTTGAGGTATAAGGTTTTATTGAAAACAGCAAATACTAATATTAAAAATTTGAGGTAATACTATGCTAAGTTGAATATAATATTTTCTATTTTGATGTTACTAAGAAGTGTTTATTATTAAAAAAATGGCCTTTAAATAATTTATAAATCAAAATGCTTAAAATGCTGAAAAGTTTAAAATTCCTATAAATTTTATTTGATTCATAAATTAATTTTGTTTAAAATCAGGTTTAAATGCGTTGTTGGAGTATGGCAAAAATTTATATTGTATGACTTAAAATAAAAGTAAATAAAACAAATTTAACTCTGCTCAGAAAAATAAATAATGCACAAAAAAAAGTTAACACCAACTCCCTCCATTCTGAGGCCTCTGGAGATCCGTTATGTCTTCCAGACTGCTATAACAGTTTGAGAGTGTAGTTAGATTGTTAAAAAACAAAGGAAAAAAGTTTCTCAGGAGATTTTGCGATGTAGATCAGCTCAGATTTTGACCATCAAAAACCGAAAATGCTCATCTCTGGAAGCAATAATATCCCATCGCATCCTTCTTCCTGGGCGGAAAGTTCTTCACTTTAGGAAAAAGAAATTTTAGTCATTAATTAATTTATCATACTTCTTTCACGACACTTCCCAACATTTAAATTTTCTGGTTTCTGAAAAAAAAGTGAAAAAATTATATTTTAGAATTATATATCAATGTTTTTGATTTGTTTACATTTAGAGTTTTTACATGTACCAAGACTCTTCAAGAACTTATCCAAGAAGTATAAGAATTTACTATTTCTGTTTTTATGAAGTACATTTGAAATTATTTTTATATCTTTTTGCATATTCATTATTAATATTATTACTTCCTGATCATGACCATTAGTATAACAAATATTAAATTTTTGAAAAAACTTTATAAACTTTTCCAACTTTGCAGAGTCAATGTCAACTAGAGCCCTGTTATTATACGAGTCTTGCGGAAGGGGGAAATTGTAATGACTTACAAATTTTCCCATCTTTAAAATGAATCCTTTTTAACGACAGTTATTTTTTTAATTACGAACGAATTATTTCTACTTCAATCCTATGATAAAAATACTTCTACTGTAATTAGACTCGCAAGAGTCCCAATATTTCTCGAGCCTCAACTTAGGTACTTTTCCCTTTTTGGTATTATAAAAACTCGCCGCGTCTGTGTAATTTCCTCTTTCGTAATCATATAACACACTGAGCAAGTCACGCCGTTTTAGGCGTAATTTGTTACTCCTGGCCATAGCTTTAATTTTCCCACAATCTTTTGAAAGTTTGTTTTGCAATCTTTATCTTATAATTATCTGATAATTATATTAACTGAAATAAAAGTCACTGTGGCTATGTTTGTATGTTCACATCTCCTCCTAAACCACTGGACTGATTTCAATCAAACTTTTCGAACTTTTTATTTAAGAAAAGAGAAAGGTCACCTTCAACTTTTCAAAGACTAAAAGATGCTTAAAATTTCAGTTAAATAAAAATTAAGCAAGGCGTTTTTCCGCGATATCTTTCATTTCCATAAATTTGTTTCTCTCATTTTATTATTTTTTAAAAATTAATTATAAACTGAATTCGTAACAATATTCTTGTTGAACAAGAATAATGCAAAGAACTGTTTCTAGAAGGAAGAATGCTAACAAAAAATTTTAAAAGTAGATGATTTAACAATTTATATCGGGACCAGCTATTAATTTATTTTCACGCTTTAAATTAATGAATAATTAAATAGTTGATTTAATTGTTTCAAAATATTCATTAAAACCTTTCATTGACTTCAGTAATTGTTAACAAAATTTGAAGTACCTATATAATAAATAATAACGTATGAAGAAAACGGATGTTTTTAAAAATTGTCTGGTTCAATTGATATTTTTATTTTAATTAAAAGCGTTTCAGATCAGAAAAGAAATTTGTGTATTATAGTATTTATACAATAATAATTTTTACATTAAAATATTAAACATGAAAACATTTTAATCCGGAGCAAAGCCAGATATATCAACTTGATTACCGTATAAAAAGTGAAAGTGAATGTGGCTGATTGGAACTCATAACTTCTAAGTAATTCTTGCTATCAAAAAACTTTCAATATGAAAGTAGTTTGTTATGATAAGGTGATAATTCACCTAATTGATATTTTCTTTCTATCTTCAATCTTAACGAAGCTATGGGGAAATGATAAATTGGGGGGTATTGGAATATCGCTTTTCAGCTCATAACTTATAAGCAATTCTAACAGGCAAAAACTTTTAGTATAAAAGTTGAATTGAAAAAGCTAGTATAAAAGTTTTTCGTTATCATAAGATGATAATTCGCCTAATTGAAAATTTTTTCTATCTTTAGTCGTAACAGAGCTATGGGGGAAATGATAAGTTGTGGAGGGGACTGAAAATGGCTTATTAGCTCATAACTTCTAAGAAATTGTGGCTATCAAAAAAGTTTCAATACAAAAGTTATTTGTTGTGATAAGGCAATAATTCGTCTAATTTGAATTTTCTTTCCATCTTGAATTGTAAGGGAATTATGGGAATATGAAATTTTCAGTCCCCCAACCATTTCCAACCCCCTTTGATCTAATTAGCCCATCTGCGAACTCGGCCGAGATTTTCACCGTCCTTACAATATATCCATCGCCAGTTAAAATCTAATCAAAATTACTCTAGTTATCGTGTTTACAAAATAACACGGGCCAAAACGTTATACATATGCTTCTCTACTAATAATAATAAGGAAAAGAACATTTGCCCTCTATTCTCATAAGTATTGGAGCTACAAGAATGAAAGAGGGTGGAAGAGACTGCAAATGACGAGAGCTTTCCAACAAGGGGTAACATGCATAGGTTAAAAGATATTTTAAGTTGGGGGAGAGGAGGGATACTTTTCAGATCATAACTTCTAAGCAATTGTAGCTATCGAAAAAGTTTTAACAAAAAAGTTTTTTGGTATGATAAGGCAATAATTCGCCTAATTTGAATTTTCTATCTTCAATCGTAAGGGAATTATGGGGAAATGAAAATTTCCACCCCCACCATTTCCACCCCCTTTGAGCTGGATAGCCCATCCACGAACTCGACTGAGATTTTCACTATCCTGACAATATATCCAACGCTGGTTAAATTTAAATCAAAATTACTCCAGTTATCGTGTTCACAAGATAACATGATATATATATATATAAACTTTTTAAAGACGAAGGGTGGTTTTGGGTTCTAGTGGTCATGATCAGTGAAGATCTGCAGAAATTTTCCGGAAGTCGTGTCATGAGAACCATTGCAATAGGTAGAGTTCCTATAAGGAATGTACCTAAAAATCAACCATCAATTCACCCAAAATCTCTTGAAGTGTGCACATACACTGGTGATGCTTTACCAGTCGTGGGTGAGAGTGTGTTTATGTGTGTGGTCAACAATTAGCATGGATCTAAATATGCAACCAGTATTAAGTGCAGCTGCATGCAAAGCTTTAAATCTTATGCAACGAATAGATTCTTCTTTACAAGTAAGTGAAAAATGTAATGTCAATTTAGTAAATACACAGTCATCTGATAATGTATATTCATCTAGTGTTACTTCTCATTTATCTATCAGTGTTCCCAACTCATCTAATAATTCAGTCTCTCATCCACATAAATTATTAAAACTCATTGAAGAATATAGTGATATATTTGAGGATGTAGGTCGCCTACCTGGTAAACATAAAATTATCTTGCATGAAGATGCAACACCTGTTATAGCTGCTTCTCGCAAGATACCCTTGGCTTTAGAAAATAAACTTAAGGATGAACTTTTTAGAATGGAACAGAACGGTATAATTGAAAAAGTGACAAAACCTACTGATTGGGTAAATCCTATTGTTGTAGTTCCCTAAAAAGATGGCGCAATAAGAATTTGCCTTGATCCTCGTCCCCTCAATAAATATATTAAAAGGCAAGACTATCAGATTCCCTCACAAGACCAACTGTTGTCAAAGTTAAATGGTTCTGAAGTATTCTTCTTGATGCTTAAAATGCTTTTTTATCATATTCAGCTAGATAAGGAAAGCTCTGATCTCTGTACTTTCATAACTCCATTTGGTAGATTTCGTTTTCTAGTAATGCCTTTTGGGCTTAAAAGTGCCCCTGAAGTATACCAAAAGGTTATGGACAATATTTTTGAAGATTGCCCAGACATTGATTCATACTTTGATGATATCATGGTATATAGTAAAAACATGACAGATTACTATGAAAAATTGAAAAAGGTGTTCCAAATTGCTAGAGAAAGTGGATTGAAACTCAACAAAGATAAGGCTAAAATTGCTGTTTCTGAATTGCAATATTTAGGCCGCATCATTTCACCTGATGGTGTATTTTCTGAACCGAAAAAAGTGTCAGCTGTCACTGATTTTCCTGTGCCTACCAGTAAACAAGAACTGATGAGATCCTTGGGTATGGCTACATACCTCATGAGATTTGTGCCTGAGTTTTCACAAAAAATTTCAATTTTAAGAGATCTGCTCAAAAAAGATACAAATTGGTTATGGGTCTCATCATAATGAAGCTTTCTTGAGAGTTAAAGACTTGCTACAATCGACTAATGTTCTTAAATTTTTTGATAAAGATAAACCCATAGTATTATCTGTTGATGCAAGTTCCTTCGGCATTGGTGGAGCTCTTCTTCAGAAAGGGCAACCAGTTGCATATACTTCAGCTACTCTTTCTGAGGCTCAGCAAGATATTCTCAAATTGAAAAAGATCTTCTTGCAATTGTTCATGCTTGTGAACATTTTCATTATTATGTTTTTGGTCAACATATTGAAATAGAAACTGACCACAAGCCTTTGCTTGGCTTAATTCATAAGCCATTTGAAAATATATCACCAAGACTTCAAAGACTCTTATTACGTCTGCAAAGATACAGTTTCAAACTAATTCATGTTCCAAGGAAATATCTAGCTGTTGCTGATGCCTTGTCTCGAGCACCCTTACCAACACATCCTGTCTCAACCTCTGACATTGACAATGAATGGTTTCCTTATTGGTGCAAGCATCAAATTCCAAACTTGGCGAAATTTTGCTAGGAACTAAAAGTGATATAGAACTCCAAAGTGTGGCAAACTACATAGAGAATGGATGGCCTGAAAGTAAAAGTGTAGTCCTGCATGCACAACCTTATTGGCACTGTCAAACTGAATTGCATATAAAGAATGGCCTTATTTGTCGTGGCCAACGTTTTGTAATTCCAAAATCTTGTCGCAAAGATGTCTTACAGCGTCTTCATATAGGACACAGGGGCACAGTGTCCTGCAAAAACCTTGCTCGTCAATCTCTTTATTGGACAGGTATGAACACTGAAATTGAAAGCATGGTATCACATTGTGATATTTGCCAACAAAACCAAAAATCAAACTGCAAAGAACCTCTTCTAGACAGAAAACTAGCTGAGCGACCCTGGCAAAAGGTTGCAATTGATTTCTTTCACCTCTCTTCAGTGACATATCTCCTAATTGTGGACTATTTTTCTAAATATATTGAGCTCCAACATTTACATCATACAACGGCCTCTTGAGTGATCAACGCATTAAAAACTTGTTTTGCTCGTTTTGGGATCCCTGAGGAAATTGTTGCTGATAATGGACTTTCATTTGATTCTAAAGAATCATCGAGTTCTGTACAAATTGGGACATATTTTTCAACCCATCTAGTTCCGGATTTCCTCGCTCCAATGGGCAAGTTGAAAACGTCCGTGATGTGTTCAAACCGTCAAATCAACTCTTGTGAAAGCTGCACAAGACAAAAATGATGCTCACCTTGTTTTGATGGAGTATAGAAACACTCATATGGATGGCCTACCTTCTCTAGCTGAGATTCTAATGGGTCGTCGTATTCGCACCTTGATTCCTACACTTCCTTCACAGTTTGACCCCCATTATGATTGCAGTGCTGTGCAAGAACGTCTGCATTTCAGACAGCAACGACAGCATAAATATGATTTGCATTCTCGCCCATTGAAACCATTACAAGAAAATCAAGAAGTGGTGTTTCATCTTAACA
Source organism: Araneus ventricosus (assembly GCA_013235015.1). Classification (NCBI taxonomy): domain Eukaryota; kingdom Metazoa; phylum Arthropoda; class Arachnida; order Araneae; family Araneidae; genus Araneus; species Araneus ventricosus. Next base: position 6,679 of record BGPR01030607.1, read on the forward strand.
ATCAGTGATGTAAAGGAAAAATATCCAGAGTTGGATCTCAGCCCAGGTCCTACATAATAACAGCAGAGAATGGTAGAGAATTGTAACATAGTAGTTTTATTAATAACTGTAGCTAACTGTGTTATATATCTGTAACCTTAACTGTGTGTACGCGGGATTCGGTCATGTAGTAAAAAGATGTAAACAACTGCCACAATGAAGTCCTCGTAATAAAATAAGTTAATCTCCACAATGGCGTAATCCTTTTGAGTGATTAAAAGAACCCAATATATAGTTGTCTCAATATGAAGGCACTATGTGATATGGTAGCAGTACCGGAAGTCACATTTTGGATTGCGTAAATCAGTGGATTAAGTTTCGGTTTGCTTCTGACGTCGCTTGGAGTTTTCTGTAAGTACAGTTTTCGTTTATTTTAAAGATGGAAGCCAAATCGCCATCAACCTTAAAGTTAGAAGGTAACATATCGGAAAATTGGAAAAAATTTAAACAAAGATTCTTCATATACTTAGAAGCGTCAGAAAAAATAAATAAACCGGATAAGCTAAAAGTAGCTATGTTGTTAACTACAATGGGCGAAGATTGTTTAGATATATATAATAGCTTTGGTTTAAGTGCTGAGGACTCGGAAAAATTTTATATAGTTATAAAAAGTTTCGATGATTATTTTTCATCCAAGAAAAATACTGTTATTGCTAGATATAAATTCTTTAATTGTGTTCAAAGAGAAAACGAAAGTGTTGATTCTTTCGTCAGTAATTTAAAAGTATTAGCTAAAGATTGTGACTTTGAAACGCAAGAAGAACACTTAATAAGAGATCTTTTGATTATTGGCATAAAAGATATTACTATAAAAGAAAAACTTCTGATTGAATCGGATCTACATTTAGATCAAGCTGTGCAATACTGCCGAGCAAAAGAATCTAGCAATCAGCAAATTCAAATTATGACTCATAACGAAACTGTGGTTAATTCAGTGAAAGGAAAGGAAACCATGAACACTTCGCCTAACATAAACAAACGTGGAAAAATAAAAAAAACCGCGTAAGTCACGAGGAGGAAAAAGGAAATAAATTAGGTAAGCGCAGATGTTCGAAGTGTAATACAATTCAAACGTTTAGAAAATGCCCTGCTTTTGGAAAATATTGCCACAAATGTCATAAATTAAATCATTTTGCAACCGTTTGCAGAAATAAAAAGATAAATCAAGTAGATAATGCCGTTAATGCTGAAGATTACGAAATCGAAAGTAACGAAATAAAATTAGATTCGGTTGTTGATGGAATTAATTCCGCGTGGAAGGACAATATATGCATTAACAAAATGACAATACCGTGCAAAATAGATACGGGAGCAGAAGTTAATATTCTTCCACTTTCAAAATTTAATATCGTTAAAAGAAAAGAAGTCATAATGAAAACGAATAAAAGCCTGAAGTCATATACAGGACATTCGTTGAATGTTTCAGGAATTTGTGAATTTCTTTGTACATATGGCGATAAAGCTGAAGTCTTAGAATTTTATTTTGTAAAACAAAATTCAAGTGTTTTAATAGGCTTGGATTCTTCTGAAAAACTAGGATTTGTAAATAGAAATAAATTGATTTCAGTTATAGAAAACGCAGATTTTTTAAAAATGTATAATGATGTTTTTACTGATACTCTTGGTAAATTAGTGTATACATATGATATCAAATTGGCTGATAATGCAGTGCCTAGAATTTCTGCACCTAGAGTAATACCCGTATCGTTAAAAGAAAAGGTTAAGGCTGAAATAGACAAGATGGTTACGAACGGAGTACTCGAAAAGGTCACTGAACCAACAGACTGGGTTCATCCTATAGTGGTAGTACAGAAACCCAACAAGGTCGTTAGGATTTGTATGAATCCTAGAGGTTTGAATAAATACATAAAAAGGAACACTATCCAATTCCCACACATCCTTTCCTCGGAACTAGAAGGAGCTAAATATTTCAGTCTTTTAGATGCATCCTGTGCATTTTTGCAGATTCCATTGACAGAAGAGAGCTCTAAGCTATGTACTATTGCAACACCTTTTGGGAGGTATAAATTTTGTAGATTGCCATATGGCTTAACGAGCTCCCCTGAAGTGTATCAAAAAACAATTGAAAACATATTTAATAGTATCAATGGAATCCTAATTTACATTGATGATATTCTGGTATATGGTAAAACTCAGGAAGAACATGATGCTAAATTAAAATCTGTTCTAGATAGAGCTCGAAAACATGGTTTAAAGTTATCTAAAGATAAAAGTAAAATTAGAGGGGAATTTGTTAAATATTTAGGTTTTGATTTGTCAAAAAATGGTCAGTCTATAAAAGAAGACAAAATTCAAGCTTTAATTGAATATGAAACACCTAAGAACAAGGCTGAATTACAAAGATTTTTGGGTATTATTACATTTTTAGGTAAATTCATACCAAATTTATCTAATAGAACAGGAATTTTGAGAAAGTTATTAGGAAAAAATACAGAATTTGTGTAGAGTGCAAACGAACAAAAGGCTTTTGAAGACTTAAAAAAATGTGTTACAAATGCACCTGTCTTATCTTTTTATAACAAAGATAAAATGTCAACAATTTCAGTTGATGCTAGCCAATATGGCCTAGGAGCAGTTTTGTTACAAGAGGACCATCCTATTGCATATGCATCTTCCTCATTAACTGAAACACAACAAAGGCATAGTCAAATATAAAAAGAACTGTTAGCCATTGTCATAGGTTGTAAAAAATTTCATTACTATGTATATGGAACAAAATTCGTAATCGAAACTGATCACACTGCCTTTGATAGGTTTACTACAAAAACCAATGGATAAGCTATCACCAAGGCTACAGCGTATGGTCTTAGAATTATTCAAATACAATTTACAACTAAGACATGTTCCAGGTAAAAATCTATACGTTGCAGACGCTCTATCAAGAAATCCGTTAAAATGTCATGAAGATACGAGCTTTTTGGAAGCTGGAGCAGCAGTCGTCCACATAGTTTTAACAGCTTCTGATAAGAAGACAGAAATTTTGAAGAAAGCCACTAAAGACGATCCTGTGCTGAGTCTAATTAGAAATTATAGAGAAGAAGGTTGGCCGGCAAATTTCAAAGAAGTTTTAGAGAAAGCTAAACCTTTTTGGGATAAAAAAGCATAATTGCATTGCTACAATGAATTGATTTTCTTAGGAAATAGATTAGTCGTCCCAACCTAAATGAAAGAAGAGATTTTACAGAATCTACATTCAGAGCATCAAGGAATAACATCTTGCATTAATAAAGGATCTAGAAATGTATATTGGCCCAACTTTTGTGAGGATGTCAAGAATTTCGTTAATTCGTGTTCAATATGTCAACATCACCAGCGAGCCAACGTGAAGGAAACACTGCTACCCTACAAAGTACCTTCACTCCCATGGGAAGAAGTTTCCATTGATTTTATGTATCTACAGAAAACAGATTATTTACTATGCACGGATTACCATTCGAAATACATAGAAATTAAGAAGCTGACATTAAATACAGCTGAGCCAGTGATAAGTGCACTGAAGCAAATATTTCGAACACATGGTATTCCACGTAGATTACATTCAGATAATGGTCCGCCGTTTGACAGTAAACAATTTGTCAATTTCACTAAAACATATGATAGTGAGCATGTAACCACCTCACCCAAGTATCCAAAGTCAAATGAAATGGTCTAAAGAGTCATAGGAACAATGAAAGCAATATTGAATAAAGTAATTAAAGATGGTGGAGATCCTAATCTTGCTGTATTGGAATACACTACACCAAAATTCAACTCGCTTTCACCTGCTGAAATGCTCATGGGAAGAGTATTGAAAACAATACTACCGACAAAATCATCTCTGTTAAAACCAAAATTCCCCACTGAGATAACTGTAAAAAGGTTAAAAGATAACCAGGGCAAGCAGAAAGCGAATTATGATAAGACAGCAGTAAAATTGTCACCTCTGAAGCCGAAACAACCTGTTTACGTCCAGGTGGGTCACAGAGATTGGAAACCCGGAACAGTCCTTAAGAAACTGGACACACCACGTTCATATCTCGCTAAAACATCTGAGGGAAGTGAGCTGAGAAGAAATAGGATTCATTTAAGACCAGATCAGAATCCAAACAACAGTCCAGAGATTTGTCATAAACAAATTGCAACTGAACGCCCAGATGATATGAATAAAATAGATGGAGAGATTGTAGACTGTACGCAACAACAAAAACAAACTGAGTCACCCGCAAAACGGACTGTGCCAGAAACTTTACCTAATGATGTCTCGACTCCTAAGCGTGAAAAACGCATCATAAGGAAACCTGCTAGGTTTCAAGACTATGTGTGAACTTTCATAAACTTTACATAATTTTAATTGTCTTAAACAACTTTACTAGTTTAAAATATGTACTTTAGTAGTGTTTAATTCTTTTCTTATTATTTCAGGAAATTTGAATTTTTATTAACTGCATTTTAAAATGTTTAGAAATTCTTAAATCTTAAAGTTGCTTAATAATATGTAATGTGCTATTTTGAATTTTATATGTCTGTTAGTGATTGCATATTTTCATTGAAATTCATTGTGTAATTTTAATTTCACTTTGTGAAAAAAGGGCATGTAACATAGTAGTTTTATTAATAACTGTAGCTAACTGTGTTATATATCTGTAACCGTAACTGTGCGTACGCGGGGTTCGGTTATGTAGTAAAAAGATGTAAACAACTGCCATAATGAAGTCCTCGTAATAAAATAAGTTAATCTCCAATGGCGTAATCCTTTTGAGTGATTAAAAGAACCCAATATATAGTTGTCTCAATATGAAGGCACTATGTGATAAGAATATCGAAGGAATCGTTTTTACATAAAAGTTTTTAAACCTATTCGGCCTCTCAATCCCAGAACAACAGCCGAAGATTTATTTATGGCTCCTACAAGCAGGAATCGTACTAATAATCCAGTAGCTCAGACACATTTGCCTGTTAGTAATTCATTTCCAGTAGTGACTCAAACCCGTGCATCTGTTTGTAATACTGCTTGAACAACTCGTAAAGGCAGAACAATTATACCTCCACAACGCTTTATGAACTATGCATAAATATTAAGAATCTTTTAATTTTTCTGTTGTTTGTCTCTAATCCCAGATAGCACGTAAGTTTGCAGGAAGTTTGATTTTGACTTGTCATGGCAAAATTTGACGCGTCAAACTTGAATCGAACTTGTAGCAAGTTCGATGTGACAAGTAGCGCCACCTCTTTGCAAATCAAACTTGCTGCAATTTTGCAAAACAAGCTTCCTGCAAAGATAGCACAATAAAGAGATAATTATCTTTGTCTCTGTTTTAAAAAACATCCGATTTTTAATAGCATCTCCTAGACCGTAATTCTTTTTTATTAATTCAATAAATCAATGATAATTTGTGAAAAAAATAACTTTTTTATTAAAAGATTTTTTGAAACATTTTCCATCTTTTTACTAAATATATCACTCTCACTTTAAAGAAAACTATGTCGCCTTTTTCTTAATGTTGAAATTTTAACGTTTATAAACAAAATTAAATCTAAAAAACAGTCAGTGTTTGTTGAACAATAATAACTAGACATTTTGTCCCATTTTAAAGTAATTACTTTTAACTCTAATTTCATAATTTATTCTACTAGCAAAAAGTAGTTATTAGCGAAAATCGCTCTCTCTTTGACTTCAAATCATATTCTCAACTCAAAAAAATTAATGAAATCCAGAAAATAGTTAAAAATAAATCGTATACGAATCGAATCGAACGATGTATTAGCGAAATCTATCTTCTACTCACAGAGTTCAACTGGCTCAATGGTAGCGTCTCCGCTTCGGAACCGGGAGGTCGCGAGTTCTATCCCAGGTTGTGTTCGTGTTCTGTTTTTGCTATAATTTGCAATGAGTTTGACACGGCAAACTTGCTGCAAGTTCGTTTCATGGTGACTTCGCAGCTTTCGTTAACTTACTGCAAGCTTGCACGCTTGTCACGACAAATTTGTTGCAAACTTGCACTCTTGTCATGACAAATTTGTGGCAAGTTTGCTGCAAACTAAAATTGCTATCTGGGATAATTGTGCATTATTGATTTCTTATCCTCATAATTGTGTACTATTGATTGTATTATTGATTTATTTCTTCTGTTCTGTAATATGTATTTTGTTGTTTATTTTTTTTAAAAAAAAAAAGATGTTATGTATTGTAACTTAACTTAATCGTAATCGAAATATCTTTTGACTGTAACTGTTTTTCCTAACATCATCGATCTTGCATTGTAATCGTTCACGCTCAACGTTGTTGTTGACTTGCATATTAGGGTGATCCTGGGGATTACAGCCTTTGTTGCTTCAAAAATCCCATAACTCCTATCATTCATTATATCTATCTAGGGTGATCCGTCAATAAATAAGTTAGAAAAAAAGAAAATGGAGGCCTTTCTAGGAGGGTGCCATTTTTTTTTTCTCTTGACCGAATTGGATCGGCAATTTTTCTAGTCCATCTCCTGTTGGCAATTTTATTTGTTTTTAAGCAGCTTGAAACGAAGGCTGTTTGTTTTGTGATATTCTTGATCTAATAATTTTTTAACCAGGCACAAGCTAGGAACTCAGTTCTGGAGCATACGCCGGAGACTCACTCTTTATCCTTAAATAAATAAGATAATCTGAAATCATCTAGTATTTAATGATAATCTACATCTGTTATCATCTAGCAACAAACGTAACAACCACCACTACGTAGACACAGTTGTATATATCTGGGGGAGGGGGGGGGTTCTCTTTATCTCTGTTTTAAAAAACATCCGATTTTTAATAACATCTCCTAGACCATCCTTCTTTTTATTAATTCAATAAATCAATTGATTATTTGAAAAAAATTAACTAGGTCTTTTTATTAAAAAAATTACTTTTGAAAAATTCTCTATCTTTATACTAAATATAGAACTAGGACTTTAACGAAAACTATATATCGTCTTTTTCTTAATGTTAAAAGTTTAACGTTCATAAACAAAATTAAACTTAAAAAACAGTCAATGTGTGTTTAAAAATAATTTACCTTGTGTCTCATATTTTTAAAAGTAATTACTTTTGAACCCTAATTTCACAATTTATTCCATTAGCAAAACGTAGTTATTAGCGAAAATCTCTGTCCCTTTGACTTCAAATCATATTCTCAACTCAAAATTTAAAAAATTAATGAAATCAAGAAGACAGTTTAAAATAAAATGTGTAGATGCACGATGTATTACCGCAATCTGTCTTCCGCAATCGAAGTCCCTCTGGCTGAGTGGTTAAGATGATAGGGTTTAGGAAGCTGGTTGCCGGGGCTTCGAATCTGAGATTCGTCTGAGTACTCTGTTTTTGCTATAGTTTGCAATATATTTGACGCAACAAGCTTGCTGCAAATTCGACGCGTGGTGACTAACTCGTTTGCAATAACCTGTTTCAATCTTGCACTCTTGGCGTGTCAAACTTGCTGCAAGTTTGCTGCAAACTGGAATTGCTATATGGGATAGTGAATTGACCAGAGTCTAGTACAGATAAAATTGAGGGCAAATGTTCCTATGAAAAAATGCATTAGTATCAGCGTAAGTGATCAACTACCGAAGGGAATTTCACCACAAGGATTCCCTCATAGGTCATTAGCCAAAGGGGTACTATATCATTTGTCTTGTAATTTATGGCTAATCTAGAGCCTTCAAAAAGATTTCATAATGAAAGAAGACGCTCAATATGGAGCTTATTTTGATAACAATGTCTTCAAATGTACACAATTACACTGATGAATGCTTAGGCAGCTGGAAAAGCCTAGATAATTTCAAAAGTGCTATTTTCAATCTGACCAGTGGTCATTGAGGAACGGAATCACCTTAACGTGGGGGGTAGGCAGGTAACATTGATAGAAATTTCTACGGTTCTCTTCATTTACAGGCATTTCAAGACATCGGGCTTAATATTCTCAAGAATATCAGAAGGTTAATTGAAAATCAAGCATCACCATAGGCGGCTGGTGCACCAAAAAAGTGGGGGGTCAAAAGAGATGCGAGTGTGTGGGTGGAGCGTGCCTAAAGCTGATTTTTTTTTTGTAAAATGGACTATATTATTGGATTTTAACGTCATTATTGATTAAATGACCTTCTCTAAAAAATTCGGGACACGACCTCAAAAATCGGAACGGATGGCCACCGTAGAGTCCCTCCTTCCAATTCAAAGTTCCATTTCAATTCCCATGAAATAATAACATGAGAAAAATATAAAACGCTTACCTATTAAGTCAATTCTTCTTTCTTTAAACTCGTGAATCGATCAATGATGTCGTCACAAAACGGCGTACTCCCAAACACAGAGAAAGCAGGTCAGTTATAAATTTATTTATTTGATATTATGTTATACAATATACATCCGTATTATAAATTAGAAGAAAGACAGCCTGCGATTTTTGTTTTTCGCAAATTGTTCTATTACCTTAGTAAAGTCAATATCTACAGTATTTTCGATCTTCAAAACAGCAAGTGCAGAAAGCCTCTCTTGACACATACTATTTCTAAGGTATGATTTTAAAGATCTTAAGCATGAAAAACTTCTCGCACAGTTGAGACAGGTATCACAAGGAGAATTTGGATTAGTTTTCTCAAGTATGGAAATATGTATATCACAGAGTTCCTTTTCAACAAGAAAATTGAATCTTTTCCTCAGTTCTGTTATCTCCGTGGATATTTCTGGCAAAGAGTCGATGTATTTTTTGTATATTTTCTGAAAAATTTGTATCTCCCCCTTTATTTTTTTCATATCAAGATCATATGTTTCAGAGACTTTTTGAACTGATGAAATTTTTATGATCTTTGATGGATTGGAACATGTTACATCTTTTAGAGATCGAAAAATATCCAGCTCATTTTCTTTGAACCTTTCGTCTATTGTGTTTAAAGCAGCATCTATAACTGGAAAAGCAATTTACGTTTAATAGAACGATTTAACACTTTGTGACATGCTGAAGGAACTGCCGTCTATTTCCGAAGACACCTTTCTAGAACGTGGAAGTTTTGGAGAAGTTAACGATTTTCCTTCACAAATATCGTTAACATATATCCACAACTTTTCAAAAAAATCTTCACTTCGGAATTCATGCAAACATTCTTTTGTTTCATTAACCAGTTCTTTAACTGTTAAAAAAATTAGCGATTTTGATTGCAAAGCTTTTGAAAGCGTATCTGTAGCTTCCAAATCTCTTTGGATCAGAAGCAGACAAAAAATGAATTGGAAACTTTCGATATTATTCAACAAAGCTTCAGCTTGGGATCCATTTTTCGACGGATCGTTAATTTTGAACTTTGAAAAGTGAGGGGGCAAGGCCCCTTTACTTTTGCAAGTGAGGGGGCAGTTGCCCCCCTTGCCCCCCCAGACGAGCCGCCTATGAGCATCACACAGTGTTCACTTATTTAACTTTCCCGGACACTGCTGCTTTGTTATAATTCCTAGTTTTGGGCAGTTAAAATAAAATAAAAATTTAATTTTTCCCGCAAAAAATTTGGGGGACGGTAGCCCCCCATCTCGCCGCCACTGAACTTATCATGCATAAAATTTGATTTTCCAATCCGGATCCCCGAACTATTTATTCTGAACCGAATCCGGAAACTCGCAAAATGAACGAATCTGGAGGTACGATTTCTAGAGGTAAACAAGTAACGATTATTTGGCTTTAATTGAAGCAGAAATTTAATCTGGACTAATGTTTATTGTATGATTACTAAATGCTAAATAGAGGTATCCTTTTTAGAGCCTCAAAATAAAACAACAGAATGCAATTAAGTAAGTTTTAATCAATTCATATCCATTCATCGCTTTGAGGGATTTGTTTTTATTTCTAAAAATTGTATGCGTTACCTATAATAGAATTATTTATTAAAATTGCTTTACAGACAGGTAATTTAAAGATTCGTATAACCAGTTAAATGTTTGACATAATCCACTTCATGATTGTATATACAAAATAAATGATTAGGCTTCAAAATGTGCTTAGTACCGTTGCGATTCGTAGCTTATTGTTTAGTTTAAACGTACTATATCTGACGCTAAATTTGGCGAGTTATCGCTGGAAAAAAAATGAAGTTTAACTGCCTGTCCGTTTTCTAAGTTCAACTGAATGAATTGATTTCATGACGGAAAAGATTTTATGCGAAAGCGGTAATGATCTGTTCATGTCCTACCATTTTTATATAGTATATTAAAGAATAATAATAACTGATTATTGAATATACTCTACCAAAATTAATTTGCACACAACTTTGCTAATAGGTTACCTTCATAATTGCATGGTGATGATTTCTGTGGTGGCTTATTTGCAGGGTTAATTATTATTATTTTTATAAATTTCTTTCTTGCTTTTATCATTTAAGAACTGTTTGAGATTATTTCAATGATCAACCTATGTTTACATTCTGCTATGCTCACGTGTAGGTATTTGAATTCTTTTACCTCTTTATGAACAATTGTAGGAATATTGATTTATTATATTTCGTTTGACTGGAATTTAATCAGGACAGTGGATCTGAAATGCCTTTCTGGCACTGTTTTGTTTTTTTCCTTAAGAGAAAAAAACTTTAAGAAACTGTGAAACAACTCTTTTATAGAGTACAATTTTTGTCTCCCAGGTTATAGCATTCCAGCATTGATCATCCGTATTTAAAAAAATAAAAGTATTCTTTTGACTTTGATGTCGAAATGCTTTCTTATGTTAAGAAAATGTAAAAGAATAGTTCTGCTTACATAAATTGTTACAGAGTGTGGGAAGAATTTAGTTATATAACAATTTCAACTTAGGAAATTATTTTCACTTTTGCACAATGAAAAAAATTAAATATATTTTTTTAGAAAAATTTTAGTTATAGCAGATCTTCAATCTTTTTTTATTTATTTATACTTTTTTATTATATTTTTAAGATTTGCTTATACATATATAGATTTCTTATACTGCTACTAGGAACTCTTCTACTAGGAATATTGAATTATTTTACTACTTTTTGAATCAGTTACCATCCATAGGATTATAGTGGATCTAGCAAGTGCCCTTCTGGCACTGCTTTAATTTTATGAGAAATAAATAAAAAAATTAAAAAACCTACTTAAACACCACAATTTTTGTCACCCAGATTAGAGCGTTTCGGCATTGACAATCTGTATTTTCAAAAAATCAATGTATTCTTTTAACTTTGATGTTGAATTGCTTTCATATGTTAAGAAAATTTATACGAAAGAGTAGTTCTGCTTATACATAAATTATTACAGAGTGTGGGAAGAATTCAGTTATATTTAACAATTTCAACCTAGGAGGTTATGATTTTTAATTTTGCACAATACAAAGAATAATTATATTTTTTAGAAAAATTTTATATGGCTATTTTCAATCTTTTTTTTATTTATGCTTTTTTAATTCTGTTCTAAAGGTTAGATATTATGTTTCATTGTATTGTAAAGTTTTATAATATAATAAATTGGACACAGGGAATGTTAGTATTTAAATTTTTGTCTTGGTTGCTTTCAGTGTTCTAATGAATTCAGAATGAACTGTCAGAAAGGGAATGTCATTCTTATAAGATAAAAAGTCAAACTTGATAAGGTTGTTGTATTTTAAGGTACATATTACTTAATTAATCTGTCAGATTAATTTACGGTAGCAGGTATAATTGATATCAGTACATTTGAATATGCCTTTGTGCAAGTTCATATACATTTGTTAGATCCAAAACAAAACTGAACAATTGTCTAGAAGGAAATTTTTCACTCGCATCTTGATATTTGTGTGGTGGGAAGGGGGGCTTTAAAATCTGTAGTACTTGGTTTTTGTAAATATACCATTAAATC